>PVHY01001270.1:0-55007 GCA_004024945.1 Uropsilus gracilis
GGGGGGGGGGGAACAACAACACAACAACAACAACAAAAAACCACACACACACTTACCATATATCGGAGGAGAACAACAGGCCAAACAACCAACAACTAAACATCAACTTAACCAAACAACAATTTGCAGAAAAATGAAGGGGGGATACAGAAGGGGGATATGGAGGGAGGAGGAAGGGGATATGGAGGGAGGAGGAGGGATCAATTAATTCACAATTGTGATAAATCAATAAAATGAATTAAAAAAAAACCAACTCAAAATAGAAAATAAAATAGATGAAGCAACTATAAGCAAACATAAAAGTATTTAAAAATACATTGAAGGCAACATAATAGGAGAGGACATCAACATTCCACTTACATCAAAGGACAGATCAGTCAGACAGAAGATCAGCAATGAAATAATAGCCTTAAATAAGGAATCAATGGGTTTAATAGACACTTTTTTTTCAAGTGCATATGAAACATTCTCAAAAAGAGACCATATGCCTGATCATAAAACTAGAGTTAATAAATTCATGCAGATCAAAATCATATTGCATAGTTTCATCAGCATGCTATTCAAAACAGAGTTCAAACATTACCTGGAAATGAAAGAAAATGAATACACCAACTACCATAACTTGGATGGTACAGCAAATGCAGTACCAGAAGAGAAGCATATGATAATACACACCTGAATCAAGAAACAAGAAAAAGTTAAAAGAAAAAAGTCTAACCTTATGTCATATGAAATTAGGAAGATTAGAACAAATGAAACCAAAATGTCTCCAGAAGAAATAAAACTATAGCAGTTAGATGGAAAATAAATAGAATAAGAATAACAAAGACTAAGAGCAATGAAACTAAAAACTGAAAAAAAAAAAAAAACTAGAAGAAAACCCTAGCTAGACTCACTAAGATAGAAATGGAGTAAACACTAATAAATAGAATGAGCACTGAAAGTTATAATACATATTTCAGAAATAAATCAGAATAGACTATTGTGAACATATTTATAAATTGGGTAACCTAGGACATATGGAAAAATACTTAAAAGCATATCGTCCTCCAAGACTGAATTGGAAAGAAACAGGAAACTTGAACAGACCAATTACAAGCAAGGAAATGCAATAATAATGGAATTTCTCCTCCCACCCTCCAAAAAACTCCAGGACATACAGTTTATGTGTGAGTTCTACCAAACTTTCACAAGCAAATACCCATCCTTTTCAAATTCTTGCAAAAAATTGAAGAAGGAATGCTATCAAAATCATTTTATGAGGCCATCATTACTATGATACCAAAAGCAGATAAGGATATCATACAGAAAACTACAAAGCAATATTGCTAATGAACACAAATGTAAACACCCTTAACAAAATCTTAGTAAAATTTAACAACACTTTACAAGTTTCAATATCATGACTAAGTGGAATTTAATGCAATGATGTAAAGATGATTCAGCATATGACAATCAATACAATATGACCATATAATAAATTCAGAGAAAACATTTGATAAGATATACCTATTTATATTAAAGTTTCTCAAAAAAACAAAGAGGAACATACCTACATTAAAAAAGATCATATATGAATAACCTACAGCTAACATTATACTTAATAGTGAAAAGCAGAACTTTCTCTGTAAGATTAGTTACAAGAAAAGGATGTTCTCTTACCACTACTATCCAACATAGTAATGGAGAGCCTAGTTAGAGGAATTAAACAGAAGTATATGAAAGAAATTGCAATTGTGGAAGATGAAATAAGGCTATAATTACTTGTAGATGACATACACAGAAAACCCTAAAGATTCCATTTAAAAAAAACCTCTTAGAAACAACATAACAGTATAGTAAAATGTCAGGCTACAAACATAATATGTAAATTCTATTGACTGCCTATGTGCAGACTAGGTCTAAGAAAGACAACAAGAAAACAATGTCATTTATAATCATCTCATCTCAAAAAGAATGAAATAAATATTAATAAACAATATATGAGGTGGAAAATTTATGCAAGAAAACCTATTATTCTGTTAAAAGAAATACAAGAACAAAGAAATGGAAAGATACCTTTGCTCATGTGGCCATCTCTCCCAAAGCAATATATCAATTTAATGTAATCCTTATCAGCATTTCTATATTTTTCAAGGAAATAAAGTGTTAATAAAATTTACATGGAATCAGGAAAGGCTCTGTAGCCAAAACAATTCTGACCAATAAAAGCGAAGTGTCACACCCCCAGACTTCAAATTATATGGCAACACTACAGTAATTAAAACAGAATGATATTAAGGTAAATAAAGACACAGACCAATGGAATAAAATTTAAAGCCCAGGCATAAGTACACATTTATACAGAGAGTTAATAAGACATAGAACCAAAAGTCTAAATGGAGAAACTCTCTTATATGGTGTTAGGGAAAATGGTCAACCATATGTAAAAGAATGAAACTATACCATAAGCTAACACCATACATAAAATAATTAAAATAATTAAAGACTTGCCTCAGAACCTCAATCCATAAATTGTATAGATTAAAACATAGGCAAAACACCATGAGACTGACTTCAGGGATGCCTTTGAAGACTGACTACAACACTAAGGAAAACAAAAGCAAAAGTAAACAAGTGGGACTACATCAAACCAAAAAGCTTCTTCACAGTTAAAGAAACAAACAGAAATATAAAAAGGACACTAGAGAATAAATTCTTCTCCAATAGTCCACTTGGGGTCCCATAAGATGGTTGCACAGGAAAAATTGGTCTCATCTGATAACAGAAGTTCAAGAACTCAGTATTAATACACTTATATTTGCTTTCACTTTATTTGTTGCATTTAATTTTGTCCCTCATTTCTGCTTCTTGATATTACATTCCCTAGTAAAATAGGACAAAATATTTGCCCCAGGCTTGCTTTGTAACTAGGTTCCTGCAAACAGAAATGGGAGCAGAAGTTATATGCTCTGCTTTTGGTTTTGAGTCTTCAAATCTTGGGTATACTTTCCCTTGTACTTCCTTTTCACCTGTCTTAGAGGTGGAAACAAAGCTATAACACAGATCAAAACATGCCCAAGTCAGTTCCTTGAGAGATGGTGGAACATGAATAGAAATTTGGTTCTTGAATTATTCTGTGGAAAGAAGACTTTGCCAACATGAAGATTCAATCTCAACAGGTAAATGAAAAAGAGCTCTTATATGCATTCTTTAAATCACTTTAATTTGGAATCTTTTTGTTAAAGCAACATAATCTTTACCCAAGCTAATACCAGGAGGTGGTATAGTTTCTGAGATTATCTACACAATGATAATACTTCTAAATGCATAATGAAATCATTTTATCACTGAAATTGAAACACTATTTGCATAAAGGAAGTGCTATTGATGATTTTGGGACAATCAGAATAAAATTTACCCCCCCCCTCATTTTAAGCACATTCAATTCTCTTCTTCAAAGATACTTACCTGACCTTATACCTTCAAAGATAAAATGTGGCATTAAGATGAAGACATCTAACCAAGTGAGGGTTGTTGACTGGAAAGTTTTTGGTCTTTGTAATACAGTGAATATGAAATATCCATTCCCAGAGGATACAGATATGACAGAAATTCATGGGCATTGACATCCTTAATAGACTTAAATGGTTTCTAGCATGTTTAGGAATATCTAATGGATAGATATTGGGAATATCTAATGGATAGATAAATAAGAATGTCTACATTTGAATTTGAATGGATAAGAGCATTGGATGGATAGATCTTGCAATTCACATTTAGATAGATATGAGGAAATTAATATGCAATGGCCTGTGGTACTGTCTCACATCTTTGATTTGAAGTCTTTAGAGGCCTTTTTAGATGATCTTTGAGGCATCTTGGCCCCAGTGTGAGAGTGGTGTTGGGGCCCTGTTGACAAAGTGCTATGTTGAGCTAGAAAGAAGGGCATTGTTCCTAAGAAGGGCATTGTTTCTCGAGCAGGACCTTGACTAAATGAAAATGGCAGAAAATATGAGTATCCCAGGGCCCCACTGATGACTGCAGCCATGGCAGTTCAGTAAATGTCAGAGCTCAGTTCTATCCTTATTTCTCCTCCATCCTTGCTTTCTCCCTAGATATTTTCAAATACTCCCATAACAAGTATGTATTACTTGTTGAAGACAATGGGTATTCTTCCTTAGGATGCTAAATGTATTATCAAGAAATCAATCCACTAGGCTAATGTACAATGAAAAATATACCTTTGAAATTATTTTCATCACTTGAAAATAGTGAAAGGGTCTTTGAGCTCTCCTCAGGAGGACTAAACTCTTTCTCCACAATTTTCCTTTCATTAAAAACGGTAATAGTAAGAAAATGAGAATATTCACCAAACCTAAACCTGCATGCCTCAATATAACCCCAAAGACACCTCTTTTTGTTTTTCCCGTTTTTCAGTATCTTCTTGGACTGCTGCTCCCTTACTACATGAAGCCAGGTAGTGGTAATGTGAGATAGGCTTCCATCAGAGCAGTGAGCAGTTAACTTCTAGGCAAGCTAGTAGGCACAGAAAATGTTATTATGATGCCACTTTACTAAACTTAGTTAACCGAGGAAAGGAAATGTTAACATTCAGATGCAAGAAAGTGTAAAACTATAATTTGCTGAAAAAAAACCGAAACTGTTTCCATGGAGCTAAGTAAATATTCTCCCAGGGATGAACCTGAGGATCAGACAGCTGCATCTATTTATGGCTCCCCCTGTGTCCCCCTCTCTCCTCTGAGTTGAATCAGCTCTACTAAAAGCAATGACAGTCCTTTATAAAGACTCCCTATCCCTAGCCCCGTGAGAGACAGAGCAGTACAAGAGTGAAACAGAGAACCAGCTGCCATTGAAATGTTCCAACCATCTGCTTCTTCCTTGTTTATTCCTACTGTGTGACATTTAAATGTTCTTTATTTATCTGTTTGTAGGAAGCAGATGGGATTATCATCATCATATCCACTTGCTCAGTGCCTTCTATGGTCTAAGTACCATGTTAGTAATCTTACATAAATTTTCTCATGTACGCCTCACACAATATTAATATAAAGTATTACTATCCCATTTTACTGATAGTAAAACTGAGATTTGGGAAGTCTAAGAGATTTGCCAAAGGCCACACAAATAATATGTAAGATATTCCAAACTTTAAAACTCTTTTGACAGACATTTGCAACAACATGGATAGAGCTAAAAGGAATCAGGTTAGTGGAAATAAGCCAGAGGAAAAAAGAGAAATACTGGATGGTATCACTTATGTGAGGGATGTAGGGAAAAGAAGCAAGCAAATGAACAAGAAAAATATAAAACTGTCAGCAGAACTGAAGCATAGAGCAAGAGAAGGGGGAGGGAGGTAAAAATCGGGGGAGGGATGGACACAAGAGATTAAGATGGTTCATGGGTGATAAGTTGGTAGGAAAACCTCAGGGTAGACAATGATCTAATATAAATATCTATAATATACAATCAATAAAAAACTCACTACAGAAATTTATGTCACAGTGATAAACCTTCAGAAAAGCTATAAAGTACATGCAAGTACTCCTGCACCTATTCAACTTATGAAACACCCTGTTATCCTTTACTGCCTTTCCTCAAACTGTACACAGTTTTAAAAATATCTTTTCTTAATGGTATTCATACTTGAATATGGGTCTCTGAGAAAGTAAAAGAGTTGAACAATCTAAAGAAATTCACTTCAAAAGTTTCAAATGTTGCTAGCAAATAGAAAGGGAGATGTTTGTAGCTCTATGGGACCCCATGGTTCATTAGGCAAATGTGGGTGTATTGATGCAACTAAAAATTTTAACAACCCTGAATCCTTGCCAATGTCCAGTTTATACATAGAACTTATCAAACTAGGATACTTATCAAACCTTCAGTTCATTAGAACTAGAAAAACACGTTACTATAATTCCACTGATGAGTCCAAATTTATTCAGACCAATAGTGTAGAAATATTCCTGACTTTGTTATGATTAAATAACAAGGTACTTATTTCTTGAAGATAAAAACAAATTCTTTGAATATTCTTCTTCTTTGGGTCCCTGGAACAAACCTTCAGTCTGCCGTTAATAAACTGAGGTACTCTAGTTGGCAGAACTACAGACTTCTCTCTAGGTGGACAACTGCGAGTTAAGTTCCAATAACGACTGTTCTTCCAGATATTCACCGGAGAGCTAAGAGCAAAAGGTAACTTGGAAACTCAGTCACATATTATACACCTTCTCAGACAGTTCTCTTCTGTCAACACCTGACCATCTCAGGCTGGGGCAGACCTCTCTAACTATTTCCCAAATCTTGACCTTTCTTAGCCAGAGGCGAGGATTTTTCCAGTTCCACAAACTGGAATTCTGGATCTGACTTCCTGGTTCAAGAAAACTTGCAGCCACTAAACCTGAAGATATGATATTACTATAAAGAATCCAGCTATTTTTCTTTTTATAGCCTTTTCCCATTTCCAGAAAAAGCAGTTGATTAAAGGGGGTGTTTGGACTCTTACTTGGTTTAGAAGCAGGTTTGTGGAAACAAATGTCACCCTAGGGGTTTTCTATGATAGGTAAACTTTTCTCCTGTGCTAAATGAATAATTAATGTTGTTTTAATAGGGAAGTGGTCCTTAATTTAGATAATTTTATATACATGAATGCCTACCCCTTCTTTCTCTCAAAGCAAATGGTTTCTTTTAACCTACTAAGAGGACGGCTTAAAATAAGTAAACATTTGGGTGGTCTGTGATATTCACAGAGCACGTTTGAAATTAACTAATTTGCCTTCTATGAAAAACAGACTCTAATGCTCTTCAAAGGACTGGGGCTTTGAAATTAAGTAGCACAAGTTGTCTTTGCATTTTCTCTGACTTGCTTAGGTTTCTGTTAATGGCAGCATGTACTAATAATGGGAAAAGGGTGCCAGAACTAAGGTCAGAAGGTCAGAAGGGACTCCTATAGCGAGCAATATCTCCATGCCACATTGTGCATGGGTAGAACAGCAGAACATACAAGTCCCTGGGGAACTAGAATGTAGGAAAGTATCTCCATGTTCGGAGGGAGACTCTCCAGGCTATTTCGGGTTTCGATCCCCTTCAGATTGGTTCTTTGGAGTTGATGCATCTGTTTATGAGCTTCCACTCTGCAGGATTCTCAATATTCTAACAGAAAAATTGTTTTCTTCTAAAAGGAATACAACACTGATCAATTATGACATGGGATAGGGGTTATGGGAACCTAGGAATGACTATCTCATCCTTTAAATCTTTCTTTTCCCTTGTCTTTACCAAAAGATAATTCTCCAGATTACAATTCCTAATGATTTTCAGTGGTGTTTTGGGCATATTTTGGATAGTATTAATGTTGGTGTGGCATCAGTGGTTTGCTTATGTGCCTGTGTTCAAGTACGTATATTTTGTCTGACACTCTTGATTTCTCAAAGTCAGCTAAATTAGGTTAAACAGGTGAACCATACACAATGTCTATCACAAATGACATCCTTTTCCATTTGAAATAGATGTATTCCTAATTATATGTTGAACTTACCAAAAATAGATAAAGTCAAGATAAATGTGACAAATGCGACATATCTTTCTTGGAAGAATATGAGAGGAAATCGTTCAACTGCATAGATGAGAATGCAGAAGTCACATGAATTTTCAGGATCAGGTGGGAGTCAATAAATACTGCTTTTTCAATGAATAACTGCATGGATTGCTCCTGGGTCCCTGGAATGATCACAACAGCAGCTAACATGTACTGAGGACTTACTTTGGGTGATACATTAATTGAATCATACTAACAACCTGATAATCTACTTGCTATGATTTCCATTTTATATATAAGGAAACTCAAAAGAAATAGAATAATTTATGAATGGTCATACAATAAGCAGTAGACAGCTGACTTATACTGCCTTCCTATAAATGAAACTTTAGTTTTAGCTTTAATTATGTACTTGTATTTTTTAATCAAATGATAGAGAATTATGCTAAGTAAAAATTCTAAGTAAAAATGGAAATGTTTCTATCTTCTACAACCTTTGTGAAGGATTCTATTCCTTCTTGTGTATCATCTATGGTATTAACCAAGATATTAAAAGTCTAGACTTTTTATCTCTATTCCATTTCACTGTATTGTTAGGCAAGCTAAGAAGCATGTAAATAAATTGTACCAAGACAACAATCTCCTCAATATCTAATTTAGACCCTTATAAAATCAAACTTCTACTGGATGTGTCTCTTCCTTCCCTTTGTGAGGATATAGTTCATAAAAAAGTTAGAAATATAATAGTCTCAAATATATAGTAAGTCCACACGAAGGATTTCTCTAGCTCAGTAACCAGGGACTCAGCAAGTTTCAAAGTAGGATAAACAGTGCCAACTCATATTTACTCAGTTTTAAAATGCTGGAACAAAATTGTATATTTAGTTACAAAATTTATTAGCTTCCTTCAAGGTGGTAATCTTTGGAGATAACTTTTCTTATGGAGAAAATTCATTTGTATCTTTAGGGAACAAATATAATTTATAATTTTTCAGTGTTCTACCAGTAATCATAAAACTTTACAATAGGAGCTTTAACTAATAGTATATTTTAAGACAAAGTTGCTTTCCTACAGCAACTGTCCATAGAACTTTCTACAGTTATGGAAATGTTCTATATATATGTTGTGCGATATACATTAACTACCAGCTTTCTGTAGCCATTAACACTTGAAATTTTCATATTTGATTTTAATTTAGATTTAACTATAAAGGGCCATATATAGTCAGGAACTATTATATCAGATAATACAGTCCTCAAACATCCAATGACCTTTTAGGGGGCTAATTATAATAATTTTCCTTGGAAAGGTCTCAAAACAATCCTTTTGCTTTATTTTCAAGTTTTGGGACAATTTTCTTACCATCTTTGTTTCTTCTACACTGACATCAACTTTAATTTTTTTCTTTCTTTGCTTTTGAGAACAAGGAAACAACCAATTTGTTTAAAGACTTGCCCCTGATGACTCCTTTCCAGTTCTCGGCACTCACTCATGGCCCCTTTGAGGGCTGAGGATGCAGCTTGGGCACTGCAGTCAGCAGGGACGTAGACACATCTGCCGACTGAGGGAACTGACGTGTTTTCCCGGGGAGCCAAGAGTAAATGTCACGAGAAAAGTCCTTGAAAATAGTTCTCATCCCTTTCTACATTGCAGATGATTCAGAATAAACTGTTGAACTTACAATATTCTTGAAGGAAATGTTGAACTTTTAATATTCTTGCTGGTTGGGAAAGATTTCCAGTAAAGAGATTCAAGGGTAAATAGGTCACTAGGCTTTAATTTGTTATCAGTGAACTTCCCAAAGGGACTACATTCATGCAACCTTAAAGGAAAGGAAATCTTATGTGTCTATGAGAAGGTGATGCAAGGAGGATTTTTCATTATTTTGGAAGAGCTATTGTGAAATGATTGAGAGTCTTAAAAGAGAGAGAAGGGGACAGGCAACTTGACTATAGGTTAGAAACTTTGATGGTATATATATTTTCAGTTATTTCAGGGCATTTTTATCTCCCTTAAATTAAAAGCATCTGACTAACTCCAAAGGGCTTTAACAGTCCATAGATGAATTTGATGCCGCCCTCATCAGCTCATCAGGGGCGGGATCACATTCAATTTTCTGCGGCAGCATCTAGGTAGAGAAGCTGATGTTGCTTTGTATTGAAATTTGCCTGCCAACAACTAGGAGTCCTGCCTTAGATTTGCCAGTAACCTGTCTCTATAAGGGGCTTAAAGCATAAGGATTCTCTTTTGGAATCACTTTGTCGGCTCTGGCAGCTTTTGTGACTCTATGATTTACTTTAATCCTCTCATCTTTCTTATTCCCGAAATTACTGAAGCCTTTATGGGAAGGTCAAGTACACTTTGCTGTAAATCACTAGAAGATCCAAAAGAAAAGGGGGGAGGGGAATTATAAAGGATAGCCTGACTGCATTCAAATAGACTTGTAACTTCACTCTTAATTATTATCAAGTTTGTTGTATTGAAGAGGTTTATAGAAATATATATAATTTACATAAACCAGATTATCCAATGATTTTTCAAGCTAACTGAGGGCTAACTAGAAATGTTGTTCTTCAAAAACTCTCTGAAGTGTCTGTTCACCTTTCTGCCTTATTAATCAAAGTAAACATGCTGAATCATATTTCTTTTAATATCATATACCAGATTATGCCCATAACATATTTTTCCACTTGAGTTGTCACTATAATCTATCTTCTGGAGAATGGAGATTGAGTAAGAACAGTATTTTGAGTATATCTCCTTGAACACATTGGGGGAGTCTTTTGAAATCAATTTTGTGTTATCATCTCATTTTATTTTTCCATACAGCTAAAGTTGAAACGTGTTTATGAGTCAGCCACTATGCTGAAAACTTTTAAATGAATGATCTCCTTTAATGCGCATAATATCAAGTTAGTAGTAGTTTTTCCCTCATTAAAAATGAAGAAACTGAGGTTCAGAAATGTTAAGTGACTTATTCAAGGTTCCTCAACTAGTAAACACTGGAGGCATGATTAAATCTAGGTGTATATAGCTGCAGAGCTCAGCTCACAACTCACAAAGATCTTGACTTCCTTGCCCAGCTCTGAGTTTAACATCTAAGAAACTGGCTTCTTCAGACTTCTGTATTCTTATTTCCAAAATGAGGATAAGAATATCTTCCTTCCAAGGTTGGAGTACAGAGACCTGTGAGAAAATCTCAATTGCACAACTTTTATTATTGTTGGTGTTATTATTATTATACAGCTCTTAGTGACTTCTTCATTTAATTGGATTCTAATTAATTGATATACTATGCTTAAAGTGGAAAAATTCACAATCCACCACAGGAAAAATTGGCCTAAGAGCCACAGGCTTTGGACTTGATCCAAATGGTCTGGGTATCAACTTGCCATGAGGAGTTTGATTAGAAGTAGTTTAGCTATTGAAAAGGTCAACAGTCCCTAGCATTGGCCCAAGTTTTAGTTTTATTACTTGTTTTACAAAATGTTTAAAAGCAACCTAAATAATTTTCTTATTAGTCTCTAAGGTTGTCTGTTATGTTGTTTATTTTATTTGAATGAGCTAGGTATAACAATGTATATGATTTGGAAGTGACTCAAAGTAATGTTTTTGCTATATCAGCTTTTTAAGATAACTATTTTTGATAAGTTAGCCTTCCGGTATTATTTTTATCTAAACAACTGAGTGATTTTTCCTAATTTTGAATGGAACTTTTTATGATTAGGGGTTCCTTTTTCTGACCGTGCAAAAAAAGAGTAAAATGGACTCAGTGCAGACGAAAACTGTATTGGCCTTGTGTTCTTCGGAACTCTAATACAGAGTGCCTGTACGCAGAGGGATACTAGAAGAAATAACCTTGTCCTCTAAAGGTAACCTTGCTAGGGTGAAACTGTTTTAAAGAGTTTTAATATTCAAAATTTCAAATAATTCTTCCATACAGGTTTGTGATATATCTTATTCTATTAAAACCTCCATTTTCCAGTACAAACAATGGCTTTTTTAAGGGAAAATGCAGAGAATCTGAATGTTACCTACAGCTGAACCTCCAGGTAACATTACTGAATGTTCATGAAGTTTGATTGTAAAGTACCTCTCAAAGAGACTTCCATGGAGACTTCAGTCTTCATCATATAAATGGTGAATCAGTCAAAAATATCCACAGAGAATATGATCCTTACCATAGGTATTCCCCAGTGAATGACTTGAAGATACGGTGATAAAGTCTGTACTATAACTTACAGTTGGCTAGAGGATACAGAAAATTGCTACCTATACAAATAGTTGTAAAAACAAACAAACAAACAAAAAACTAGGAAATGTTTATTACTGATTGGGTTGAGGGAAACTATGCTAAACCCAAGTCAAATTCTCTCAATCAATAATGTGCTTTTCAACAAGTGAAGCGAGAATTATAACAAAAATCACAACATTAGCTATACTAGGAAGGCAAGGATAAAAACTCTATTCTTCATTTTCAAATACTTGACCCCAATGATGACATATTTGGCAATAAATGAAGAGAAAAAATGATTAAACAAAAAAACTAAAGCCAGAAATATTTATTTAGATACCACATCAGGGGGAGTTTTAATAAAATATATGGTCAAAGAAGTATTTAACCAATAAATCCTACTTGTCATTGTTATAAACTTGGTATTAAAAGTCCCACCCATGTGTTTAGGACACAATGATAGAGCCAAGTGATAAACAAAACTGCCCATCTGTTTTCATTTTAAAAGATTTTCCACTTTCCATATCAAGTAATGTAGATCTGTTTAGAATGTAACAAACTCTTGCTTCTTCTGGAAAAGAAATCCCGAAAAGAAAATTTAAGCCCTTTAAAATGACAACACAATGTGTAAGAAAGATAAAGCATTAGAAACCAATTGATTAAACAGACTTACTGTTTCCTTTGTAAAAGGGGATGTATATTTTGATTGTTCTTGGTGTCTAGCAAAGCCAGGTCTACTTCTAATCATGTTCTTTACTGATGTTACCTCAGAGACTGAGAAGATAATCAATTTTATCATGATAGAACTTTTCTTTTAATTCAGTGGATACAAAAAAACTGCATTGAATTCATTGTCGTAGCTCAAGAATTTATACCACACATGTCCTTGGCCCAACTGATGCTTGTGAATAGTAGGCTGTAAGGATTTCTTTCAATATTTCTCTTGCTCTGGGCTCTGCCTACACACTAGAACACTTTGTACTGTAGAGAAACAATATAAATAAATCTTGTTATAAAATAATCTTTCCCAAATCACGTTTTGGCAAGAAGATGTTTTTTACAGCTGTCTCTCTGGCTCTAACTGCAGATGCCAGCAGTGGAACTTTTACAGGCCCTACTACAAGTTTGACATCCAGTTGATTTAAGTTCTGGGGAAGCTAAATTCATGCTTCGTTTTCACACTTTAGACAGATTGAAAATACATACTGCCAATGAACTAGGCTGTACACAAATAACATCCTTATTCTTAGTCTTAGACTTGACTTCTGGGGAGAAGAAAATTGTTCTGACAGAAAGACCTTCAGAAGAGATACTGAGAAGAGTTCCTTTTAATTTATTTGCTTAATTCAGAGAGTTGGTTGAAACTGTTGACTATACTGAAAGTAAGGGCAGAGCCTGAGCAGTGACACAAAGTTCTTTTCTGTTGTGCTTTTACTCAGAAATGAGACAGTTCTTCACATGGCAGAAGATAGGGGCCCAGCTACTCAGGGCTTCATCTTCCACAGGTGGGCAGCATCTCTGTGACTGATAGGTCACACTATTTGTCAGCACAGCCTAAGCCTCAACATGTCAAACAACATTTCCAGTCTGTTTCTAGAATATGACATGTCCATGTTTATCATCACCAAGATGAATTCATGAAAACACATTAATAGTTAAAGGAACTGCTGCTGCTGTGAAGGATGAGAAAGTGAATCCTGAAGGCACTTGTCACTTTTTCTGTCAATTTTCTAGTTCACTTTTACTGGGAGAAGAACAGAAGTTTCTTTGAAAGCTATACATTTTCTCTCTCAAAGTAAGAATGTAAGTGTTCCTTTATTCTTCTAGTCACTTGAATTGGGGGGGGGGGAGCAGGTAGATGAAGAAATCATTGCAGGTGGATGTTGAAATCATTGCTAAAAATACAAGTAACATTCACTCCCCCTCCTTTTATCTTAAAGTGGTCAACCTAGGATCTGAGATTAAGAAACAGGAACGACTTTTCCTTCTTCATTTCCACTGCTCATCCTACCTCCAATTCCTTTTTTAATTCCACTTCCTCTTCCAGTTCTTACTCTGCTTCAAATCCTTCTAACATTATTTTTTTTATTCCATCCCTCCACTGCATCCCTTCCCAACCCCCCCTCCATCCACCCTGCCATAACTTTTCTCCTTCCCCTTTCTTCTTCCAAAACCATGGCATTTTGTATACCTGCTTTCTCATCTTAAAAATAGAAAAAAAATACTTTTTTTATGCTGCTGTGAAGTGTAAGTGGGGTTAGTCAGGAATTCCTAACCCAAGATCTGATACACCGCAGAGCTGGTGAATGTGCAATTCATTATGTGACATTATGTGAGTGGGGAATATGAACCCGTTTTTTCTGTCAGTTGTTAAAGTGCAGATTAAAGGAATGAACTACTTTGCTCTGCTCTTGAATATATTTTAAATAATAGGTTTTAAATCAAATGTAATTTCCCTCCTGATTGGTCCAAAATGGTCAAATATTGGTTCATATGTTCCAATCTAAAGACAATTTTATATTCAGAAAATTATATTCTACTTAACTTTACAAATCATGGAAAATATTTCAATGCTAAAAATTAAGTGATGTTAGTGTTCCCTCTAATTCCATTTTTAAAAAATTTTAAATTTGGCTTTTCATGGTATGGACAGGTCCAGACTTCCAAACATTCACTTATTATCTTTTCATCTACAAATATGGTAGTCTGAACCTGATAGGGACCTTTGTCTAAATATGTCTATGTATCACTATAACTGATATAAATGCTTGGCTTTACATTTTATAGAAAATTACTAACCTTCCCTACTAATTGAAGGAATTCTTAGAGTCATTCCAACAAAACTCAGGTAATGAGATAGAAAGATGATTTTCTATAGTATTAGTACTTTTGTTTGTGAGAAGGTCCATATATATAGGCTTTGCTGTTTAAGCAAATCAATCTAACCTGCCACTGAGTTATCTAAAACTTGGAAGTCCAAGTTCATTGATAGTACAAATGGAATAACCATCAGAAAGCAAATGGTTTCACTAATAATGGAGTATAAGACAAACAAACAGAAGGCCAGGAGGAAACGGGGGTGGGGGAGAGGCTCTGAAGATGGGTGGGAGCAGTCAGGGAGGGGAGGTGGTGTGTGAACCCTGGGGAATACAAAGATATGATATATATATATATATATATATATATATATATATATATATATATATATATATATATATTAAGCAAGCTTGGCTTTCAGACTTCCAAATACCACATCAATTAATCTAGATAACCCTTAGGAGGGGGGGTGTGACAGTCCCCAAACCACTGAATATGCTATTATCATCTACCAAGTGCTTTAACTAGAGTATAACCTTCACAGAATCATATGAAAATGAGTTCTATTTTATCAGCCTTGTATCAGTGAGGAAAATTGAGCTCAAGGAAATGAAAACAATTTATGCATTTTCCCACCTTGCCTCTAACCCCTAAACTTATAATGGTGGCTCTCACTCATGGATGATTTTGTTCCTCTCTCCCTGGGAACAGTGAAACACCAAAATGGCATTTTTGGTTGCCATTACTAGGTAGATGAGAGTACTTACTCCACCTTAGTAGTCATCCTATAATGTTGAGGAGACTTCCCACAAAAAGCAATCACCAGACTCCAAACATCAGTATTACCACAGTTGAGAAACTGAGCTAGTCTCCAGAGTGGTATAATTGAACTTAATGTGGTGATAGAAATCGTCTACCAGTGGAATTAAAAAAGAAAAGAAGTAGTCCACTGGCTCTTAAAATATGGCAAGTGTGACTGAAAGACTGAACACTTTCAAATTTCATTGGCTTATCCTATTGCTTCTTTGCCTAAAGAATGTAATACAGTATGTAATTTTATATAATGTAAGAGTTAAGTGAAGTAACTGTGGACTAAATTATTAGCTATTATTTTAGGAATTAAATACATTTATATGTGCACAGTATTTGTACTATTAAGTATTTATATGAAAAATAGTATACATAGGTATACAAAGTATATATATGAATGAATTGAATAAAGCAATTCCTAGTGAGTAGTCTCAAGTAATAGCTACATATCTAGATATTTCACAAACCATAAATTGCACTAACATGATGACTCCAATTCTGCTGAATCTCCAAGTCATTTCTTGCAACTGTCACAGACATTGGAAGCTCAATTACTAGAAACTTCTTTCACAAGATCCATGAATGACTAAATATTAACAACTAAAGTAAGGGGTAATTATTAGCAGGAATTCTCCTCCACATACACATAACACCAAAGCCAGATTTTCTTAAATATCAGTGTTTCCGTGTTGATAAATGTTTTGATAAAGAAAAATAAAACTCATGTGAGCTCTTTGGAAGCACATATTCCAAAGACTTTTAACCTGAAGACCTACCCCACTTCTGCTGTTTGAGGGTGCTCTAATATCAGAACTCCTAATGAGACACCCCAAGACATGGTTGGCTCACTGATAAGTAGGTATGTTGAAGCTAAGAGCTGGGGTTATACTCTCATTTTCATTCTGTTGGGAAATCAGTTACCCTTTAAAATCTTAGGGTTAATACTTGTCTGTAGAGTGTAGATGCATAGACATGATAATGGAGTTACCACCTATTAGGTTCTTCTTCACTCTATTTTCTAAGACTTTTAGCTTCATTCCCTTTGAAACACAGCCTGAACTCAAAGGAAAGAAAAATAGAATGAAAAAATTAAGGCAGAATAAAAATAAACAGTATCATATCTTGCTTTCTCCCCATCTTTAGGCTTCAACTAAAATACTGCAACTCTACAGAGGCCTATCCCAACTTCAACACATATAAACTAGATTTCCCATCTTAGTTTTATATCTTTATCTCATCACCTTATGAATTCCTTCACAACAGTTTTGAGAATTAGTTACTACATGTTTGTAGAGTTACCTAGATTCTCTGTGTCTCTTTCACAGGATTGCATACTGAATGAGAGAAAATATCATTTTTGTCTTATTCACCAGAGTCTTCAAATATAACATAATGACTAGCACATAGTAGGTGTAAAATGTGTATTTATTGGTGACTGGACACATGAAAACAAAATTCAAGTTTAAATATATTTAAACTTCTGTTCTTATAAATTCTAAAAATTAGTCAAAAGATATTTGTCCATATTCTTGAGAACAGATGTTCCCAATTTGCAATATTTCATCCTGAACCTGAGAGAATTTGATTCACTTTTCCAAGTGTAACTATCCCCTACTTTTTTTGATTTCAGGATCTAGTCATGAGGTGTTAGGAGCTAAGGACCTGAGGGGGAGAATTAGCTGAGAAATTATATGATAAATGTGAATGTCAGGCCTGAAATTCTGCAGTGTTCAGTTCCTGATAATTTCGCCTCTGACAGGGGCAAGAGAAAGTGTAGTGGTTGCGAAGCATGGATGTAGCCCCCAGACTTCTTATAGAAGTCTCCTTAGATGTGCTGAGATCTTCTTTTATTGTGTAAAACCATTCAGAATAAGCTAACTATGCACACTGGGCCAGGAGCTGGACCTAAATCACAAAGAAGAATACCAAAGTGATTCAGTTTAGATGTTAGCTTTTAAATTCTACAAATTTGGGTTCAAGGCTTTGGTTTTGGCAACTTACTGATGACATTGAACAAGTTACACATGAACCTGTAGCCTATGATCCTTCGTTTCTAAATTGCAATAATAGCACATTCTATACCATTGTAATGAAGTTCAAGTATGACATTCTTAGTAGGGTGGCTAGCTAGTGCCTGGCATATAGAAAACACCTGTAAATGTTAAACATCAATTGTGAGCTTAAAAATTGGTTCTGAATTCTTTGGCACTCATGAAAGGTGAACTTTTCCCTCTCCCCTTGAATCGAAAGTGTCTGTGACTCCTTTTTTTGTGATACTTTGTGTCTTCCAAAGCTAGATCAAAAGTCTTCATCTCCACCTTATTCACAAGATGGCTGACACTCCTTGGGAATAGTCTCATTTCCTTGAAGCCACCATCCTGAGTTGGGCACATGGAGGTGCTCTGGCTCACTGTCCTATATAAGTCCCACTTTCCAGTTATCCTGGAAACAGGTCTTCCAGCTCCAGCTGTTTATTGCTCCAAATCACATCCTGTTGAGGTCCCAGATGTGGGGATGCTAACTCAAGCCATCCTGTCCATGCTTTATCAGAACTCGTGACTCCAAGAGCATGGCAGAGGAGTTGTTCTTCAAACTAGCCACAGGTTACACAACACCACCATTACCATTCCTGACAGTTTACAAAAATTACTGAATAATTACTGATATCGGTATCAATTAAATAATAATAATAGTAATTAATAGTTGTTTGTGATAATTGAATAGAACATTATCCTTGCCACCTAGATCCATTCAGTGTATATAATGGAAACAGCACTCAGAGAAGCCTAATGCCTGGATCTAGTCTCTCTGGTCTTGCTCATGCTGTCACCTCCTCCTGCCCTTTAACCACCTTGTGATTTACTCATCCCTATCCTTTAAGATTTTCAGCTCAGGTGACTCCACCTTTAAGAAGCTCTCTCCATTCTGGTCGGGCACGGTGGCTCGTGCCTGTAAACTTCAGCCTATGAAGCGGCCAGGGCTAGGGGTCGTGGTTCGAGTTCCACCTGGGGCCCGTAGTGAGCCCTAGTACCAAAAAATAGCTGGGCGTGGTGGCACACACCTGTAATCCCAGGCTGGGGATTGCTTGAGTTTGTGGTACCCCAGGCAACAAGAGCCTGCAGCATCATGGGCAAAAATAGCGAGACCTAGTTTCAAAAAAAAAAAAAAAAAAAAAAAAAAAAAGGAAGAAGCTCTCTCCATTCTGGATCGGGCCTCTTTTTTGACCCTGCAAGAATCTCTGAGTTTCTTTGCACTTTACACATTGCATGTGCTACATTATGCGTTTCTATGCGCTCCTTGAAGGGAGGCACTGCCTTGTTACACATGGTGTCTCCAGGGGCTGCATTTGTATAGGAAAGTCAGTTACCTGGTCTCTCTGGTGGAGGTTTGGTGAGCAGACTCTTGAGTCAAATTTCCTGAGTTTGAAGCCTGGCGTGGGAATCTATCCTCCATGTGATTTTCCCTGAGTGCCAAAAGTGCTTGAGTTCCATATAGGAAGGAACACTCGGGATCCTGTTGATATAAAAGAAAAAAGTTTAAGGGTTAGAAAGCATTTGAATGAGCACTGAATGCCTAGTAGGTCTTCATTTAATTATTATTTACTGATCACAACATCTTACTTAATGCTATCACCACAGAGGGGAGATCCGCGATCTCAATCTTGTATTCTATTTGCAGTTTTCCCCTCCTACCTATCTCATCTACCGTGTGTGTGTGTGTGTGTGTGTGTGTGTGTGTGTGTGTGTGTCCATGTCCTGGGATCTACCAAATCTAGATTTACTGAGGAAGTCCTTACCTGAAGCCCAGGCTCTGCTCTGGGTGATTCGGGAGTCACATGCCCTAGGCAGAGCTAGACTCCTCACTGCTCCCAGAGCACCCACAAATGAAACCAAGAAGCCTGCAGCCTTATCAAGTTTTCTAGACAGTTGATTCCAAGAAAGCAGTTTGAGTACTATGTCAGCACTGGAAAAACTAATGTAGGCTTCCTAGCCAATTTTACTTTTACTACTTAGTCTTGTAACTCCATTTCTCAGAGGGCATCTCACACACAGCATTTTCCCTTCACAGTCATGTGACTGCTGTTTTAAATAAATATTCAAATGCTACTTTGAATTCTTTTTACAAGATGTCCCTTTACCCCTCGTTTTGTTCACTCTGTCCCCTTCATCAGCAGTTTGCATCTGAACTCATCCTTGTTCACCAAAAGAGCTGACCGTTGTGATCAAAGGATGAACAACTGATGGATTCTTTCAAGGAGAATAACTGCAAATAAAGGTGATAAAGCTTTCTTTGTTTTTTAAAGAACTACTCTCTCTGGCAAGTTTAATGTTCTCTTCTACAAGAGAGATGAAAACTGAGGTTTATTCTTAAGGGAATGAATAAATGATCAAAGAATTACTGCAAAGTATCAGAAGCAATCCTGTTTGTCAAGTGGGGAGCACTTTTCTCTCTTTTGTATTTGTTTAAGAATGCCACAGCATGAGTTCCTAAATCATCACCCTAGAGGGCGAAGACCAGAACTTTTGACACACATTACCCAATCACCTTAACTCAATATAAATTTTAATAGAAAAGAGATAGCAGAAAACCAATCCTTCGAAAACACCTGTGAGGCCCTTTGAATAACGCTTTGTAGAATTGGCCTTTATCACTCTCCCCAATGATGCTATTGCAGCTTAACTGGCACTAACACAGCTGTTCACAGCTGCACACAAGATGCTAGCAAGAGCACAATGTCAACCATTTGTCCTCTTGTAGTGCAGCTTAATTTATTTCCTTCGAGGACAGTCTGAGATTGTGTTCTTGTAAGAATCCAATCAGCAGATCAAAAAGACATTCCAGAGGTCAACTTTAAGGGATTAGATGAGTTTCTGTGTATGATTCTTCTCTTGGCTATCTAGCTTTCCTCCTCGAAACATATCCAGTTGCAAACTAAACTTGATGGTGAGTTTGTTTTTATTAGACCTCAGGCAGGAAGTAACTAAGGTGGAACAAATGTTACCATTATTTAAGGGAGAGCCATGACCACACTTCAACTTCTCAGCTGGGACAACAGATGCCAGAATGCTCTTCACACGCCAATTCTATGTAATGTGACATGAAATTTATTGAGCACCTACTGCATGCCAAGCAAATGTGCAGAGCCAAAAAGGGCAATAAAAAGTGTTTCATTTCATTAAAATGTAAGTGTCATGTCCTGTTTCTGAATGCCTTTAGCATGCTTGGCACAGTTTAAATGTTCAATAAATGTTGAATAAATGAATAAATAATATATGCAGTAAATCAATCTTGTAGGCCAACCCAGATAGATTGGTAACAGCTGCCCAGGAGGCTATCCTAAGAAAGATTTTGAGGCTATATATAAGCTCAGTGGGAAATGTAACCTGATTGATCAGCAGTGTCTATCAGTGGCAGGAGAGGGGTGAAATCAAGTGTGCCACTTTCCCTTCCTTTCAGCCTCCCTCCTCTATTTTTATCGTAAGCCTTCCTTCCCCTCACTTTCTGAAACAAGCAGAGTGGTTGTCAGGGTTTAATCAGAAATATAAATCTTCTGCACTCATACTTTTCATGTCTTCTGAATTCATCTTCTTTCATTCAAAAGATAAGAGCTATAAGATTCTGGTTTGAGAGAATGAAAGCACACTGAATGAAATTGTATCTTGCAGCCACTGTATTATTGGTAAGAAATTAAAAACCTGGCTAAATGCAAAATTCAAAATATTGAGACATACAGGGTTTACATTTTCTTGATTTAATTTGTACAAATGAGGTTCACTTAATCTTTACATGTAGAAATGCAGGAGAACAATATGCTGAACTCATGATTTTTTCTGCTTTTTATGTGGGGGAAAAACAAACAAAACATGTACATCTTCTCTTCTTGACTTCATACTTCAAGACTGTTTAAAACTGTCCAATACATCTCATTAAGAAGAAAAGTAGTAAAACAAAAAGATCTCAATCTCACACTCAGATTGTCCTGTTGTAATTTTCTCTATCAAACATGCAGGAGTTAAGTTTTGACACTAGTTACTAAGGAAGGTGTTGCAAAATAACACATATTTTAAATGTCATTTTAAAATTCACAAAGGTTCCATCCAAACCAAACTGTGGATCCCAGAGGATTGTCTGCCTTGTCAGTCACTTGGAAGAATAGATTTATTAACTATCAGCCAATAGCCACTGAAGCCTTGCAGATGTTCTGATCTACAGGCACAAATAGTCAACTTTATTCACTTTACTTGGCTTCAAGTTCCAACTGCAAGTATATATAACTGTATGTCATTCATAAGGTATAAGTAAAGTACATGCTGATATTTTATTTTTTAAATTATTTTACTAACTACATATACATATATATAAATATATGAGGTCATTGTGTTCTCCCACCACCAAGTCACCTGTGACCCATTGTCTTGATCTCCTGTGCTCATTTCTACACTGATTTCACCCTCCCTCCATTCCCTTCCCTTACTGTATGCTTTAATTTTAACTTTTTCTTGTCCTTTTGTTTGCTTTCCCTATATCCCACGTATAAGTGAGACCATCTGGTATTCCCCTTTTTCTTTCTGACTTATTTCTGCTAGCATGATTCCTTCTAGTTCCATCCATGTTGCCACAAATGACATGTTTGTCATTTTGATTGCTGAATAATATTCCACTGTGTAAATATAGCACAACTCTTTGATCCATTCATCTGTTTTGGGACATGTTAATATTTTAAAAGACAGTTTTTCCAAAATATATTTCTTTAAGACTAGAAAAAAATTAACCAAAATACCCAAAAATGGATTTTCTTTCAGTGGTGTTGCAAATAATTTTATTCCTTTCTAACTAGGCCAGAACAATGAGAGCAAGTGTACATTAGATTTGAATGTGAGAGGAAATAAGAATGCATTAATCTCCCGTTACTTATATAAAATGAATTTATGTGTTATAATATTTGATTTGATAAGATTTCTATTTTTTCTATTATTTTCTGGAATTCTTCTAGGTAGAATAAAACAGAGATAGGAAAAAAACAATCTTCAAATATTTTAAATTCAGAAGTTTATATTTTCTGGAGATTCTTTGACTAAAACAAAAAGTAGAAATTCATGTAATGGTACAGAAATGACACTGGGATATAAGCAGGAATAAATCAAATTCAGTTTTCTAAATACTTCTTGGAAACCTACAACTAAGTATCAACAAATGTATAACTGATTCTCTAGTACACTAAAAATGTTATATCACTCATTAACTCATTAGACATAGTAATTTAGAAAACATGGAGCAATTCATTCTAAAGTTGCCAGTGTTTTTACTTACATTTTAAAAACATCACCATATAAAGTTTATTACTGGTGGCAGAGGCCATTGATGTAAGGAATCCTTTAACTACAAACTGGAAACAATGAAAAAAGGAACGTAGAGAAATATGCCAGACTGGAAAGGAACTAAATTTTGTACAAAGTATCAATCTCAAGATCTAATTAGTTTCCCTTAGAGACTAATTTTTCAATTAGAGTTTGACTTCAGTACTGGAGCATGAGAATGAATTTATAAAATGTGCTTCCACCTCTTTCCCTGCTTTTGCTTGAGGGTTCTAGTTACAAAAATTGCAGCTAGAAAACAAAAAACAAAACTAACATAAGTCAGAGAATCCTATATAACCCAATGAGGGAATGAGAAAATAATTTGGGAACTTTAAGGACTCAGCAGAAAATTTTTAGCCATTGTCTACCCAATGAATAAACAAACCCAGTATGATAAGGCTGGGCTTCAAACCTTCTAAGTATTAGTCCAGGATTACCACATAAAATGATTGCACACCTTTGTTGATATAGCAGAATAGTAACTACAATACCCAAGTTTTTCCATTAAAAAATGGTTGGTAGGGTTCTGTTCTCTTGTTTCAGAGGATTTAGATGGTAGGACAGAAAGCACAATTGGCCTTTAGAGAACCATGCTGCTTGGTTTTTGCTTTTAAATGTCTTCTTATTTATCAGATCACTGTTCTTCTGTGTCTAAATTATCCATAACTAAACTTGCATAACTAAGCTGACAATGAAATTACTTCCAATCTGAGCGAATGGTAGTTCACTAGAGAAATGCTGTCATTTTACATCTGCACACCAGTTTGGAAATAATATTTATTTGTGCTCTACTAAACTTGGGAAAAGGTACAACTATTTTGTAGATGCTCTTAGTGCTCTAGAATTTTGGTATGCATATGAACCACTTACAAGGTTTATGCACATAAAGGTCACTGGGTCCTACCTCAGAACTCTTAAATGTAGCAGGACTGGAGTAGGATAGAGACTATACATTTCTAGCAATTTTCTAGATGATGCTGAAGTTGCCATTTTGGAAAACAGAAGAACAGTTCTGATTGTTAGTGTTCTAGTATAAATCTCAAAGTATCTAAGATAAAGGACAGCATTTTATTTTGTTTTTTCTTGATTTTCCAATCTGTCTTGTGTAATTGCTTTTATAAAATTAATACAAATAGGCTTCTAGGAAAATGAAATGATAATAAAGTATCTAAATACATGCCCAATTTTTAAAATTATTATTTGGATTCAACAGTTGCAGAGACACAAAATTACTATGTAACATCTAAAAGTTTTCAAATGCTGATTCTGTCTACATGTACTTCCTTGTGGCTTGGTTAAAAGAAGATCACAAACAAATCTGATTCACAGGCCCCTATAGCAGTCACTCTGATTGGACTGAATAATGGCCCAGAGACCATTTCTATCCTTCTTGTCTGAGAAATTCTTGGAGTAGTCATCCAAAGACCGCCATGCCTACATCAATATCACCTTTCTTGCTGGTAATAGTTAACTGTCCTTAATTTCTTGCCCATAAAGGGGGTGGTGTGGTTTGTTTGAGAGTTGGTTCATGTTATAGAGAGCTTCCCATATTGCTCACCATGCATAATATGGAGGAACTGCTGATGACAAACTTAAAAAAGAAGGTGACAGTAAACAAGCAAGTATCATGAGATCTTTTTCTCTACCGCGAGATTTTAAAAACCAGCTTTTATAGAGCCGGCCACGTATTTTGAATATTTCCTATTCAAAGAACAGTGTTTATAATTAATGTATTTATTTTACATGCATTGTGTTATTTAAATTCCTGTGACCCCCCTACAAAGAAAGTGCAATAATTATCACTATTCATAGAGGAGAACAAAATAAGGTCTAGAAGACTGAAATAACTTAGAAGAGCTTGTGCACTGAGAAGTGCACTTCAATTTTTAGCAACAGGATTCACTCCTCATTCTTCTTAGTAGCTTTTTTTTTTTTTTTTTCAGAAATGCAGAACAGAGCTGCCAGCTTTAGGCAAAGTACCCCAGCAAAGGTATCAGTATACCAGTCTTTGCCAGGATCTCTGCCTCTAATTAGCTGAGGATGTAGAGAAGTCATAATCTGCTTTGGACCACACTGAGATTTTATACTTAATTTTCTTCAAGAACTAACATCCCTCAAGGGTAACAAAAATAACCTATGAAAAATAGGTTTGATGTCAATTTAGAAAAGACTGAAAACTATTATCTGAGATGCATACTGCTGACATAATAATGGCTCTGAAAGGCTATGATAAAAAATTTTTATTTTATTTAACCAAGTGTCACTAATCAGCGAAACCAGTTTTCATAAAGTTAGTGCCTTAAATAAAAGTGGTTACGTATGGAATACAGTTTTGGAAATGTTACCCTAAATTTCTTTCACTTCCAAAATTCTGTTAATCTATGACTGGTCATTTTGCTCATGTAGCATAGAGGGGAAAATGCCAGTAGTAATAATAGAGCTAGTAATAATAATAATAATAATGATGATGATGATGATGATGATGATGATGATGATGATGATGATGATGATGATGATGATGATAGCTAAGGTTTATTGTAAAGTATTGTCATTAACTATGTGCTGGATATACAAGAAACCCAGATATTATTTTGAATATTTCCCATGTTAATTCGTTTCATCCCTGTAATCACCCCATTATAGTAATTATAGACATTATTATCCCCATTTTACAACTGAGGAGACTAAGGCCCTGCAAAGTGCAATTACATATCTCTCAAACAGAATCATTTCTTTAGGACTTAGGTTTTCCTGCATACCCTAAGCAGAGTATTAAGAAATAAAATAGAAGCAAGGCCATTGATAAATTTTTTCTTGCGTACTTCATTTGCATTTCAAAAGTACTCTAATGTGACTATAATCTGCACTACTTAATGTTTCTGTCTTTCTTTTACTCCCCCTCTGTTTAACATGGTTCATAGTCATTACCCTCTTGATCATGTTACAGACAAAAGTAGTCTTCAAATTAGGCCTATTAAGATTTGTTTTTAATGAGGAGATAATTCTTCTAACAACACAAGCCAGAGTCTGCTGGGGTATGATTACACAATCATACCATCTTGCAGAAAGGAAAAGAAAAGCAGATTTTTGCCGCTTTGAATGATTGCAGCTGGCCTTGATTAACTTGATGCCACTTGAAAACACATAGAAAATATAATATTTGGGGTTTCCCTTGGGTGAGGAAGTAATCACATGGCCTATACTATAAAATGACAGTGGGGAGCTTCTATTTCAAGGATATGAGCTTCTTAGAAGACAAATGTTCAGATTCATAATAGTGGAAATCACAGAAGGGAAGATAAATGTGTTCTTTCTACAAGCCAGAACTGACTTGCTTTCCTTGAATTTGCTGCCAACCCTCTGTCTTCCAGGAATGAATACCCTATGAGACTTGAGTAGACTATTTGGTAATTAATCCAACTTTTTAGGATCTTTTTGCACGTATTTTATTTTCATTTCTTTTAGTATCCAACTGAGGGGTACTGAGAAACCTCAAACAGTGAATGGATACATATTCTAAAGAGGGATTTGGTCATCCTAATGCATAAAGGAAAGGGGAGCATATTTTCAGTGTTATTTGTAACAATTTGTAAGAAGTATGTGAGGGAAGGAAGGGAGAGGGAGAGAGAGCAAGAGAGAGAATTAAATAATAGTTTCCCAAGAAAATTCTGAACATCATCCATTTATTCATAAAGCAAATGCCCAGTGAAACAAGGTCAACCCAAATTGGGGCTACTGAGGCCTGAAAGCTTGCAATAAATCTAATACACCTTCTGCCAAGAAATCATAATCACAAAGGGGTTAGGCAAGTCTCAGAAATATGGGACAGAAGCAAAGACTCAAAATTCAAAATCTACCCAATAATCCACATGAAGACAAGATAATGGCTGCAATTTCCTTTGCCAACGATCAGCAATGGCCTCTGTCTCATGTCTCATCCACATGTCACTTTCAAGTATCTCGTTCAAGTCCAAGTGTCTCCCCTCCATTTCTTCCCCACCCCCTGCCGACCCACTGTCTACTCTGGCAGTACCAGGGTGGAAGTTAAAACCAGAAAATTAAGAGTTAGAGCACACATGTGTTCACTTACAAGGCTAGCACAAACAATTCTGTTGCAGGTTTTCAGAAGCCCCTGTTCAAGAAGTCAAGTTTATGGCATGCTAGGATGTGTAGTTCTTAGCACATGGTCTCTTCAGCATGGATATGGGGATAGAGTCTGTAAAAACATTAAATGGTGGCTTGTTCCACTAACAATTTTAGTTCTACTAAAAATGCAAAAATAATCCTCTGCATAATCATCTTTAAAATGTTCTTCCAATAAAGCCATTTCCAACTATAATCATCTGTATACTCATTTTTGTAAGTCTAGAGTTAAACTTTCAGTTGTACTTATTAAATACCTCAATCATATATTTCTTTTAAAAATATACCTAATACATCTATTTACCTGTAATACTTTCATAATAAGAATTAATGAACAGAAAATCAAAATCAAAACTTTAAGTAAGAAAATAAAGCAACTGCAGGATGTAAAAAGATCAAAGGGGGAGGTAAAAAATTCTGGATAAAGCCAAGGAAATAGAAGAGATAAAATGGTAGAGCAAATGAATAATCTTAAAAGTGTAGATACAAAAAATACAAGGCAGAAAAAAAAAATACAGGGGAAAAAATGAAGAAACACTTCAAGAGTTAACTAAAAATATGAGGAAAGGAACTACATGAGTCATAGGATCTCAGAAAGAAGGGAGAGACAAGGGAGCTGAAAACCTGTTCAAGAAAATAATTGAAACTTTCTGACACTTGAAGAAGGAAATAAAAATCAACATACAGGAAGCCAAATGGATACCAAACTGCCTTAATGAAATAAAATCTACAGCAAGACAATAGTAGGAAAGCTTTCCAAGAGTTGAAGACAAAGAAAAATTAATGAAGTTGATAAGAGGGAAGAAACATATAACCTATAAAGGAATACCAATTAAGCTAACATCAAACTTCTCTGAAAAAACAATATAAGCAATAAGAAAATGGAGTGACATATTTAAAAACTCACAGAGAAAAAAATGCAGGCCAAGCACATTTTATCCTGCAAAACTCTCCTTCCTATATGAGGGGTAAATAAGGACATTCTCAGATAAACAAAATTTTGGGGCATTTGCTACATCTAAAGTACAAGAAATATTATAAAGGACCAACCTAAGGATCTAAATCAAGAGAGGAATGCACAAAAAATACTGAACAGGAATTAAATAGAAACACAAAATGATAAACATAATGACTTCCACATATCAATAATCATCCTAATCATTAATGGACTTGATTTTGGGTCAAAATAGGTGAGAAGCCTCCAACCCAACCAACAAGCCAAAAGGAAAAAAAGTAGCACTTTTAAAATGTGGCTTCTGGCACCCAGATTATTTCAGGTTCTTACACCCAGGGACCGCACTTACCAGTCAAATGCAATTTGAACAACAGGGTTCTATTTACAAGGAAAATTAACCGGAAGAACAAAAAAATCAAAGTCGCAAATGGCCAGTTATCTTACCTCAGTCACCATTTTTAGTCTCAAGGTCCCCAAGACACATGTCCATGCTGATGCCCCTTTGCCCTCCAAACCTGAGGCAAGTACTCTCCAAAGTCCAGTATTTCTCTAGCATTTTCTCTTTGCTTCTTCTTTCTCCAGTGTTCTGAGCTTCTCTGCTCCTCCAAGGCTCTTCAAACTTTTTCAACACATGCTGATGCAAAAATCAGCTTTCCAAATCCCTGGCTATCTCAGGTACCAGCTTTTCATGCCACCTTGCTGCAGAACACTCTCCAGACTGCTACTCTGTCTGTTGGCCACTCTCCCACCATGACTCTTCACCACCACCAGCTCACTCTTCCAGGGGCCTTCTGTCCAGCCTGGTCCCTCGAGCTGCTCTTTACCCACCCACCATTCTCATGTCTCTCCCTTTCCCAAAAGTCTGTGTCCCTCTCCGTTTCTGTTCCTTTCTTTTCTCTCTCTTATATCTTTTTTTCTTTTTTTTCCTTCCCCTCCTGCAAACTACAAGCTCAAATTTCCCCTCACACACCCATGATTTGCAAGAGAGTAAAAGAAGGAAGTACCCTTACCCTGTTTAGGCCATCTTTTACTTCTATGTCTTTCAGACAGAGCTAATGGCAATGCCTAAATTTTATGAACAAATACACTGCCCATGTTGGGAGTCACAGCTTCCCACTGAACAATAAAAAGACACAAAATAGCATGATGGATTAGGAAATAAAACCCAACTTTCTGTTTTTTACAGGAAATACAACTAATTAACACACACACAGATTGAAAGTATAGGATTGGAAAACAATTCTATAAGCAAATGGAGTAAGTGACATCTCTTTAATAAATGGTGCTGGAAAAACTAAACTACCATATGCAAAAGAATTAAAATAGACTACTGTCTCACACTATACACAAATATCAACTCAAAAGGATAAAAGACTGGGATGTAAGGCCTGAAATTGTAAGATATATATATATATAATATATACATTATATATTATATATTATATATTATATATATATATAAACAAAAACAGTGGAAAAACAATTTGTGCCAAAAACTTCAGAAAAATTTTCAAGGCCTTGTCTCCAGAAGCAAGGAAAAGAAAGATAATATAAACAACTGGGACTATATTGAATGAAAAAGCTTCTGTACAGCAAAGGAGACAGTAACCAAAACCTAGAGATACCCTACTGAATAGGAGAAAATATTCGCACACTGTATATCTGACAAGGGGCTAATATCAAAGATCTACAAAGTGCTCACACAACTTAGAAAAAACCCAGTCAAAAAATGGGCAGAAAAGCTAATAGACACTTCTCAAAGAAAACATGCAAACATTAAACAAGCATATGAAAAGAATGTTCAATATCACTAATTATGAGGTAAATGCAAATCAAAATCACAATAAAATATCACTTCACACTTTTGAGATGGTCCATATTGAAAAAACAAAAAACAGAAATAAGTACTTGCATATGTAGTGAGAAAGGAACACTTCTATACTGCTACTGGAAATGAATTATGTTGGCAAACTATGGGTGTGGTGCTGTGGTGGTGGGTGTGGTAGAAAAGGGAAATTGTATGCCTCTAAAACACAAACATGCAAACTGATATTACCAAACAAAATATGGTGCATAAATATTTTATATTATATTGTATATTCACAAGAAAGGATAAAATGGATTCATTTTCAACAAAATGGAGGGAATTTAAAGAAATACATGTGTGGCAAAGAAAGTCAGAATGATAACAAATATCAGATATTAATATAATAGTTCAATAACATAAAACACTTTCAAAAACAACTGTACATAAATGAACATCCTGAGGGTATCTGAGATTAACTGAAAGAGAAAGAGGAGAGGGAAAGGGCAAGAAGACACAAGAGCAGTGACGGTGGTGTGGAGGAATAAATATAATAAGCATATCACAAAGTATGCTTAATTGAACTAACTTACAGATAATTTCAAATAACCACAGAACCATATTTATCAGACATTTGGTTATTTTAGTGTTTTTTTCTATGCTTTCTTGTTTGTTTGTTTTTGAGAGACTGGGTCTCACTGAGTGACAGGGGATTATGCCGGGCCCATAGACTCAAGTGATCCCTGGCCTCAGTCTCCCAGAGATAGTTGGGATTACAGGTGCACACCACCACATCCAGCTATCTTTTTGAGACTATGTCTCACTGTGTTGCCTGGGGTAGTCTCGAGCCTACAAACTCGGGCAATTCCTGGCCTCTACCTCCCAGGTGGCTGAGATAGCAGGCACTTACCACCGTGCCCAACCCTTATTTATTTTTAAGCATTTTATTTTTTTTATTGTGTAAATCAAAACATTTCTTATAGCAGAGCAGTATTTTTAAAAAAATTATTTATATATAAATTTCACATCTTTGTATTCCCAGGGATTCACCTCCCCTCCCTGACCATCCCCCCACTTTCTCCTCTGGCCCAAGTTGTGTGCTTCAGTTGGTGCTTAGCTTGTTCTGACTTTTCCTCATGGCTTTTGTTTATTTTTTTTCCTATATCGCATATATTAGTGAAACCATTTGGTTTCTGTCTTTTTCTTTTTGACCTGTTTCTGCTAATATGATTTCTTCTAAGTACATCCATGTTATCATAAAATCATCCAATTTGTCATTTTTAATTGATGAGCAACATTCCATTGTGTATATATACCACATTTTTTTCATCCAGTCATCTGTTTGGGGGCATATAAGTTGCTTCCAAGTTCTAGCAATTATAAATAATGCTGCAGTAAACATCTGAGCACAGGTGTCTCTTTGTACCCACATTGAGGTCTCTTTGGGGTAGATTCCCAAGAGAGCAATTGCTGGGTCAAATGGTAGTTCCATTTTCATTAATTTGAGGGTCCTCCACACAACTTTGCATAGTGGTTGGACCTGTTTATATTCCCACCAGCAGCGTAAGAGTGTTCCTTTCTCTCCACATCCATGCCAGCACTTGTTGTTGCCCATTCTTTGGATGTGGACCATTCTTACTGGTGTAAGGTGGTATTTCATTGTGGTTTTGATTTATATTTCCCTGATTGCTAGTGATATTGAGCAATTTTTCGTGTGCCTGTTGGCCATTTGTATTTCCTCTTTGGGAAGTGTCTTTTTAGTTCTTCTCCCTATTTTTTGATTGGGCTTCTTGTTTTGCTTTTGTTTAGTTGTGTGAGTTCCTTGTGCATCTTCGTTAATAAACCCTTATCACTCTTGTGTAGGGCAAGCATTTTTTCCCCATTTGGTTGGGCTTCTTTTTGTTGTTTTCTGTTGTCTCTTTTGCTGTACAGAAGCTTTTTAGTTTGATGTAGTCCCATCTGTTTGTTTTCCTTCTTCTTTTTTTTGCCATCTATAGATAGATGTGTCTAGAAAGGGATTTCTGAATTGTGTTTCATGGAGAGTTTTGTCAAGTTTTCCTCTCTATATGTTATGGTTTCAGGTCTGACATCTAAGTCTTTTATCCATTTTGAATTGATTTTTGTATAGTGTGTGAAGGAGTTATCTTGGTCCATTTTTTTGCATGGCTTAGTTCACTTTTCCCAGCACCATTTATGAAGAGGCTATCTTTGTTCCAATGTAAGTTTTTCACTCCTTTTTCAAAGATTAGTTGACTAGACATGTATGGTTTTATTTCAGGGCACTCAATTCTGTTCCATTGATCTGATTGTTTTTGTACCAGTACCAAGCTGTTTTAATTATTGCGGCTTTGTAGTATAGTTTGAGGTTTGGAATTGTAATGCCTTCATTCTCTTTTTTTCTGGTCAGGAGGCTTTTTGATATTCGAGGTCTTTTGTTATTACATATGAATTTCAGTAATTTTTGTTCTATCTCTTTAAAGAATGTCATTGGGATTTTTATTGGAATTTCATTGCATTGAATCTGTAGATTGTTTTTGGTAGGATGGCTGTTTCAATGATATTAGTGCTTCCAATCCATGAGCAGGGAATGTCTCTCCATTTTCTTACATCTTCTTCTATCTCTTCTAGCAGTGTTTTAAAGTTTTCTTTGTATAGTTCTTTCACGTGTTTTGTTAGGTTTATTCCCAGGTATTTAATTTTTTTTGGTGCAATGGTAAATGGGATGGTTTTTCTGATTTCGTCTTCTTCTATTTGACTTTTTATGTACAGGAAAACTACCGACTTCTGTGTGTTGATTTTGTATCTGGCTACCATACTGAACTGGTTTATTATTTCAAGTAATTTTTCTGTGGATTTTTTGGAAGTTATCTATATAGAGAATCATGTCATCAGCATATAATGGTAGCTTCAGTTCCTCTTTTCCTATGTCTTTCTCTTGCCTTATTGCCCTAGTTAGAATGTCCAGTACAGTATTAAAAAGTAGTGGGGAGAATGGACATCCTTGCCTGTTTCCAGATATTAATTGGAATGATTTTAGTTTTTACCCATTTAGGATGATGTTTGCCATAGGTTTGCTATAGATGGCTTTTGCTATATTGAGGTAAGTTCCTTTAATCCCCAAGTTTTCAAGGACTTTTAACATGAATGGATCCTGGACTTTGTCAAATGCTTTCTCTGCATCTATTGATATGATCATGTTTTTCTCCTTGCTGATGTGGTGTATTATGTTAATTGATTTCCACATGTTGAAACATCCTTGTGCCCCTGAAATACATCCCACTTAATCATGGTGAATAATGCTTTTTATGCATGGTTGAATTCGATTTGTCAGGATTTTGTTAAAAATTTTTGCATCTGTGTTCATTAGAGAAATTGGTCTATAGTTTTCTTTCTTGGTGCTGTCCTTGTTTGGTTTTCACATGAGTGTGATGTTTGCTTCGCAGAATGGGTTTGGCAGTTTTCCTTCTTTCTCAATTTTCTGGAAAAGCTTTAGTAGTGCAGGCATTATTTCATCTTTGAGTCTGGTAGAATTCATTTGTAAAGCCATCCATTCCTGAGCTCTTGTTTTTAGACAGAGTTTTGATGACTGCTTCAATTTCACTGCTTGTGACTGGTTTAGTTAAGTTCTCTATATCTTCTTTGTTCAATTTTTGATAGTTGTATCTTTCTAAGAATCTGTCCATCACATCCAGTTTGTTGTATTTATTTCCATATAGTTGCTCATAGTAATCTCTTACTATCCTTTGGATTTCTTTTGTATCTGTTGTAATTGCTCCTCTTTCATTTGTGATTCTGTTTATTTGAATTTTCTCTCTTCTTTCCTTTGTGAATTTTGCAAGGGGCTTATCAGTTTTATTTATTTTTTTCAAAGAAACAGCTTTTGGTTTTGTTGATCTTCTGGGTAGTCTTTTTAGTTTCTACATTATTTATTTCTTCTTTTATTTTTGTTATTTCTTGTCTTCTGCTGGGTTTTGGAGTTGCTCTTTTTCTAATTTTTCAGTTGGGAGATTAGGTTGTTTTATTGGTTAACGTCTTGTTTTTTGATATGGATCTGAATGGCTATGAACCTTCCTCTTAGATATGATTTTGCTGCGTCCCAGACATTTTGGAATGCTGTGTCTTCTTTGTCGTTTGTTTTGAAGTAAGTTTTAATTTCTTCTTTAATTTCTTCAATTACCCATTCTTCACTTAGTAGCATGTTGCTCAGTCTCCAAGTTTTTGATGTTCTTCTTGCTTTCTTTGCATTGTTGATTTTAGTTTGATACTTTTATGGTCTGAGAAAAAAGTTGGTATTATTTTAATTTTTGTGTATTTATTCATGTTTGCCTTGTGGCCTAGTATGTGGTCAATTTTAGAGAATGATCCAGGTGTATTTGAGAAGGTGTATTCTTTTCCTTGTGGGTGTAGTGTCCTGTAGATATCTATTAGTTCCATTTTGTCGAGGTCTTCTTTTAAGGTTTTTGTGTCCTTGCGTATCTTTTAATTTTTTGATCTGTCCTTTGTTGAGAGTGGGGTGTTGAAGTCTCCTACTACATGTGTGTTTTCATCAATATTTGTTTTCAGTTCTCTTAGTAGCTCTCTTATGAATCTTGGAGCATCCTCATTTGGTGAGTATATGTTGATAATTGTTATGTCTTTTTGATGAATTGACCCTCAAATCATTCAGTAGTGACCTTCTTTATCCTTTGTCACTTTTTTTTTATTTTGAAATCTGATTTGTCTGCTATAGTAATGGCTATCCCTGCCTTTGGTGGGGGAGAATTTGCTTTAGAATTTTTTCCATTCTTTTACCTTCAATCTATGCTTATCTTTTGGGATCAGATGTGTTTCTTGGAGGCAGCAGAATGTTGGGCTCTGTCTTTTAATCCAGTCTGTAACTCTGTGTCTTTTAATTGATGAGTTTAGCCCATTGACATTTAGAGTAATTATTGATGTTTGAGGTTCTAACATTGAGTTCCTGGTGGTCATTTTGGGTTCTGCTTTAGTTTCTTCTTTCTTTTCTTTTTTATTATTCATTCTTTTTATTCTTCTGTCTGTAGATTTTGGTCTTAGGTTTTCTTGCTGGAGTTCTTGGAGTGTGAATTTGGTTGTAGCAAATTTCTTAAGGCTTTGTTTGTCTGGGAAGGTTCTAATTTTTCCTTCATAAAGGAAGGACAGTTTGCTGGGTAGAGTGTTCTTGGTTGACACTTTTTTCTTGGAGTGTTTTGAAGATGTGTTCCCATTCTTTCCTTGCTTGGAGTGTCTCTTCTGAGAAATCTGAGGTCAGTCTAATGGGTTTTCCTTTGTAGGTTATCTGTTTCTTCTCTCTTGTTATTCTCATAACTTGTCTTTATCTTTGGCTTTTGAAAGTGTTCCTATGATGTGTCTTGGTGTGTTTCTTCTTTCATTAAAGTAGTTTGGTGTCTTTTTTGCTTTCTGTATGTTTATTTTCATTTCTTTTTTTAGATTTGGGAAATTCTCCTCCATTATTTCATTGAAAAGTTTTTCAGATCCTATGTCTTTTTCTTCTCCTTCTGGGATTCCAATTACTCTAATATTTGTTTTCTTTAGGGTATCTGACAAATCTCTGGTTTTTTCTTCTACTTTGCTTTTCTCTTTCTCTTTTTTCATCCTCTCTACTTCTGTATCCTCTAGTGTACTGATTCATTATTCTATTTCTTCTAATATGCTTTCCTGGCTGTCTCCTGCATTTTTCAGCTCTTCTATTTCTCATCTTATACAATATTACTATATATATATATATATATATATATATATATATATATATATATATATATATACTGCAACTTCTTAATTAGGGTTTCAATTTCATTCTTCTGTTCATCAATGATATTTCTCATTTTGTTGCATTCTTTTCTATTATTTTTCTGCTACTTCTTTCAGTTCACTGAAAGCTTCTACCTCTTGCTTTCCCCTTATTTCCCCTCTTCCTTGGCCACTTTGAATGTTTTTATCACATTGATTCTGAATTCTTTTTCTGGCATATAAAGCATTTCTTCCATGTCATCCATGTGGTTTCTGTAGATTGTTTATCCTTTGGTGGTAAATTATTTTTCTTAGGGCTTGCTTGAGTATTTGTATTTTTCCTCCTTGTGTTTTCCTTTTGGACTTGCTGTATGTATTGAGTAACTACTGCTCTAGTATTATGTTGAAGCCTACCTAGTTGTGGTTAATTCTGCTTTTGTGGTTTTTCTTCTGTGGTGATTATATTGTGTTTCCATTGGCTACTTTGGGGGACAAGTTCCTTTTCAGGGGTGAACATGGTGTGTATATGTGGTTTCCATTGTATTGTCTGTATTCTTTTTTCATTGTTCCACCTCTTTTAGATAGATGGGTCTTAAACATTCTTTAGTGCCTACAAGCAGCTAGGACTTGTCATATAAACCATTTTGACTGGGGTGGCTTGAAGTTCTTGGGTAGTGAGTGTCCTTGGTTCTCTAATCTGTGCAGCCTGGCACTTCTGGGCTGTTGGGGTCTGAGCTCCTGGGTTATGAGTTCTTCACCGCCAAGTTGTATTTCCCTGGGCCAGAAAAACTCAGTCCATGCCTCAGTCTGTATAGCAGAGGCCTATTCAGTTGCAAAACTTGAGGCCCCACCCTAACTCCCAGGTGCATTGCCTTGGCAACTGGAAGTAGTCCAGTGCTGGCTGGAACCCTCACCTGAGCTCCACTGGGCTGCTGGGGTATGGGCTCTTCACCACCAAGTTGTATTTTCCTAGCACAAGCATTTTAAATGGTTTTAAAATTTAAGAAAAAATCCTAAAACACCTTGACTGGGAAGCAGGACTCTTCTCAAGTATGTAGGCGATTTCTGGTAAACCAATTTTGAGAACTACTACAATAGATAAAATACTTAGAAAAACTGGCAGAGCATGTGATAGGGACACTTGGTACTAAAAGTTTATGAGTTACCTTTATTATTTTTTATTTCAGCAAGAGTGGATTATACTAAGCAAACTAAAAAGATAAATAATGGATGATGTCACTAACATGTAGAATACAGAGAAACAAAACAAAAGGTCAGATAAGCTTGTGTGTTTTTTAAAAGAAGGTCTTCTACACAGATAAAGAAATATGACTCTACAAAATCCTACAACCAAGTTCCTTGAGAAGTGATTTTAGATTAATCTTCATTTTATCACAGCCTAACTTTTCAATGAATTTCAAAGTCAGGAAAGAATCTTTGGTTACTAAAGGGAGATGGTGGGGGTGAGAAAAGAGACCGAGGTGGCCCAACAGCCTAGGAAAAGGACTATGACTTCTTTGATGTTAGGGATTGTATGGTGCTATCTGAGAAGATGTGAAGCTTCTTCCTTAAATGATACAGATTGGTAGACTAATATTATCACAATAAAGAAAAAAACAAGACTCTTTGAAAGAAGTTCTATGCAATCCCCTCCAAATTCTCAAGTCAGAAAATCACAGCATTAGACTATATTCTCAGGAATCACTTCTATATTTTGTGAAAGTCATAGCATGCATGTATTTATAAACAAAAGAAAAATAAAAGCTTTTGCAGAATTAATATATATAACAAGCATTAAAAAGTCATGCAATGAAACAAAATTCTTAGATTATATAATCTAAATGCACTTTTTATTAGTATAATTATTTAATTGTAATATAAATTATCAATTAAAATTATCCTTTATAATATACAAGATAAGTTTAAAAATCTGTGGGACAACTTTAAATTGATAAAGTTGTCTGCACAAAATTGAAATTAGTATGAATATCATGATAGTCTTAATCCAGGCATAGGATATAAAATAATTCATTAGCAAAGCATATGGAGGACCCTCAAACTAATGAAAATGGAACTACCATTTCACCCAGCAATCGCTCTTCTGGGAATCTACCCAAAGGAGATTCATACTTATACAAAGGGACACCTGCACTCAGATATTTACTGCAGCACTATTTGTAATTGCAAGGACATGGAAACAACCCAAATGTCCCAAGACAGATGACTGCATGAAAAAGATGTGAGATATATATATATATATATATATACACACAATAGAATATTACTCTCAAGAAAAAATGACAAATTTATGATAACATGGATGTACCTAGAAGAAATCATATTAGCAGAAACAAGTCAGAAACCAAATGGCTTCACTAATATATGGAATACAGGGGGGGAAAAAAAAAGCAAAAGGCCAGTAGGAAAAGTCAAAATAAGCTAACAACAGAACTATAGAACAGGAAGGAGCATTTAGGGAGGGAAGGTGGTAGGTGATCTTCAGGAAAAACAAAGATGTGTTTGTATATATACGTAAATTAATTAATAATTTAAAAAATAGATAATTCATTAGTAAGACTACCAGTTTCTAATACTATAATGACTCTACACATAGACTTAGACACAATCAATTTATTTGGTTTTTGTTAACATGGCAGAAATCACTTAAGGCACCCAGGGACTGAATGAATGAATCACATGAAATGACATGGCCCAAATCACACCATCACCTTCCATTCCAGGCATCCACTCTTATCTCATTTGACTCAGTGTGGTCACTATACATTACATAGCAAATAATCAATATGGTCTCCTTTCACTTCCACAGATAACCCAATTTCTTCCCCAATTACAGTTTTCCCACACTATTCCAAGTTTCTAAAATGCTTTTTACCCAAACATTATATGGGTCATTTCTTCTGTTCTCTTCTTTTTAGTTCAAATAAAACTTAAGAAAAGCTTTCTCTGAACATACTTTTTAAGGCCGATGTGCCCAAGCCTTTATATTCTCTCTTTTGTTTATTTTGAACATGATATTTCTTTGATTTGCTATATCATATTTTTCAACCCATATTCCTTATTGCACTAAATGATCTCTGAGAGTGAAGAATTTTTTTTAATTGCTTCTCAGCCTTTGACTAGGATTAAGTGAGAATATGTTCATTTTTTTCCACTGTTACATCTCCTATACATGGACAATAGGATAAAATTGATAGTTTTCTATTGTCTACTCAGAAAAATAAATATCTTGTTGCTATTATGTTATTGTTCATTTTGATTTTCATTTCTTAATATAAATGTTCTCACTAGAAGCAAAGATGAATTTTATGTGTGTCCCAATTCTTTTTACTAACCCTTTCATCCTACTTCCCCTATAGATTTTTGCATGATTTTGCCAATCACAGCTCAATAAGTGTTGTAGGTTAAAAAAAAAAAAGTAGAGAATGGTCTTCTTTGAGACAATATTTCTCCCAGATGAACTTACTGCCTCACAAAAGAACTCTTTGTCTTTTGAATTTAACCGACTCTTTGTCTAGGCTGGTATCCAGCACCGCAGGAGTAAAATGTCAATGCTCTCTATTTAATCAATGTTTTATTCTTGGGTTATATTTCAAGGGAGAGAGGGGATGAAATTAGTAATTCAAAAGTTGTTGCAGATATATTTTTCGACCCTTTTTAATTTCTGGTCTATGCTATGTGAATTTCAACACTTTATAATCTACACAAGTCCCTTGAATGTGAATGTGTTATTCACAGCTGTGAATAACAGCTGGCACAGCACCAAAACCTAGACTACTCCTCATCCATTCTAGGTGGTCATTTACTGCACTCTAATTTTTTGTAAAATCAAAATTGCCACTTTATTTTTTGTACAACATTATTTCCCAAAATTCATTTGTTGCACACTCAGTGAGTCAAGAGTCTCTGAAATCAAGTATTCACAGCTTGGAAGATAGTTGGAAAATCAACTGGTTTAATTTGTTTTAACTTTTAGCAGCTTTTCAACTTCTTTGACTGTAGCAGTGGTTCACAAACTGTGGTACCCAGCCACCTGAAAATTGTCAGACATACAAACTATTGGCTCTTACCCCAAATCTACTGGATCCAAAGTTTTCTCAAGTCTTTTAAATGAACTTAATAAAATGCTCAAGATTGAAACCATAGAAACCTTGTGCTGAAACCACCTTCTGACATTCTGAGGGCACAGTATTCAAATCACCTGAGATACTATTCAGCTAGTCTGGAGTACGGCCAGAGAGCTTATTTCTCACAAGTTTTCGTGGCATCAATCTGGCAGATCTAGAGAGTATATTTTGAATTAGAAGGCCATAAGCCACAACCGTAAATGTTAGAGTGGGTATGACTAAAATGCATAGGGAAGAATATTTGTATAGATTCTTACGGTAGCAACCGTGTCTCCTATTGCTAACCTGACTGGTCCTCCTCCAGTCATCCATGGATACCAGAAGAGGAGTAGAAATGACTACAAGATATCCCTTACCTGGCCATATAACATAGCAATGATCAGACATACACATGGTAAAGAGATACTATTGGTGAAACCAACGAGTTTTACTTGTATACTTACAAATAAAAGTTAAAAGTTGTTTCATCCTGGTAGCTTATATTATCACTATGAGACTCACTTTCCTTGCCTGGCAGTTACATATAGTTATAGCACTTGTGTTAATAGTTGTACTGAAAGGGCATGACAACCTTGTAAAATGCTCACACAGTAAATACTTAACAGATGCTAAAGATAAGGATCTCCAATCAGGTGTAAATATCCTGAAATTAGTCTCATATTTCAATAAAACAGAGACTATGGAAGCAAAAGTAAAATCATCTTTCCCTTTATGACAAGAAAATGCAAACTAGATATTTTCTCTTTGATTCACTTTTTACACCTCCAGGAATCAAAACTACCTGTGTAAACACCAGTGGTTTTTAACCTTCTAACTTTGGTTTGTGAGTTGATCTAATTTTCTTCTTTCTAATATGATGAGAATAAAATGTCTTGTAAAATGGTTTAAAACCTTTACTCATCTTGGAATATACCACCAATGATTTAGTGTTTGCCTGTATTCATATTGCTGTTAGTATTATCATTAGTGTTAATATTAGTATTAGTTGTGTGAATGTAGGCAGTCACATGGAAAGCAGTCACATAGATCCAAAGCCGAAAGGCCCAAGACCACATGTGAAATAATTGAGTGGATGGATTGTAAAGCATGGATGGAGTAAGGAGATAGGAAAGCAACAGGACTGAAGTTGGATTGAGTTTGAGCGAGAAGAAATATTGTGAAAACATTTATAGTGATAAAACTAATATATTGTTGAAGAAGGATTGAAGGGAGTTTTCAGGGTTCATGAACTATATCTCCCATCTCCTAGGGAGTTTCTGTAGACAGATAATTTTATTTTCATGTACTTTTAGATATCAAATTGTGACAACATGCTGTGACTAACTTTGAGGTAAATTGTACTCTAAATAATACATGTTTTCATATTTTATTAATATAAATACTACATTCACAAAAAGATATAGTAAAATCCCCCCCAATTCTCTCTCACTCCCTTTATCTCTCCCTCAGATTTCTTCTTTCTTGATAAAAGGACTATCCTCTTAAATAAACAGAATTGTCTAAATTAGTCATCTCAGTTAGGGGCAATTTCAGTCCTAAAGGCAAGGCAAGGTCTAGAGACAAATTTGGCTGTAACAACAGAGTGTATATTAGTGGCATTTATTGAGTGGAGACCACAGATGCTAGTATACATCTTACACTCATAGGAAGGTCCTCCATAACTAAGAATTGTCTGACACAGAAAATCTTAATCGTGTCTAGGTTGAGAAACCTTGGCCAAAATTACTAGAAATTTTCCTTCTTTAATTGCAACTCACCGGTATGATTTGGATAATTTCTCTGATTATAATTCTTGCATTTCCAATAATCACATGGGAGGAGGGTAGAAGTATTATATGTATATATTTTATATATATAAATATTTAATCATATGTATATACAATTAACATGTACATGTGATTAACTCTCCTAAGGAAACTTTTTCTTCCATGTTAATATATATATCTCAGTTAATACCCTTAATAAACTACCAGTATTCTTTGGAGAATCCTACTATGATAATGAACTCAACCAATATAATGTCCAGTTCTACAACATCAATTACTTTTGAAATCTTCTTGTCAGTAACAAAATAGATGGTGACTTTTATCTGATTTGCATGTCCAATTTTCCCATGAAACAGCCAAATTGGGGATCTAATGCCAAGCATTTGAAGAGTCAATGATCTGACTGTAGAGAGCTTTGTCTGGTCCTCCTAAGCTCACTCCCCAAGCAACTCATATCTCTTTTCTTCTCTGAAGCTCCATTGCCTCATTTGCAAAATTAGTAGGAATTGAATTAAATTCAATCTAAGGTCTCTTCTGGTTCACTCTAATCACTGATTGAGAGTCTTCTCCATGAGAAATAATGCCTTCCAGCTGACCTTTAAAGGAGTGTTCAATAAAGTTCAGGTCAGCCTCAAGCTCAAGGAAGTGTTTGTGTTATTGCTAAAAGAAAAATAAGGACAGAAAGGAGAGATTGGCAAGTTGCCTCTGTAAAAGCAAATATATCTAAGTAGAAATTTAGCATTTTCTTCTAATAAGACAAATCTGGATCCAAATAGAATTTGAAAAATGGTGAAAAGTAGATTCCCACAGAAAACAATGAATCAAAACCAACATCTGTTGGGTTTTTTTCTTTGTAACTCAGGCCAACACCATATTATAAACCATGGACAGTACTTGCTCCCACCTCCTTCCTTCCCCCTTCCAAAAACAAGTAAAATAAAAAAAAAAATTAAACAACATAAAAACAATTTGCATTGACTTCATTGTAACAGAATGTAAACCAAAACACATCTTTGAAGTTCCCAGCACAGATGGCAGGTCCCAGCTCTCCCATGGTAAATGCTAAGCAAAGAGGGATGGCTCCACAGGAAGCTGGGGAGACCACAAATTTCTAACACTGCAGAAATGGCCCAGAACTACCACTGACAACATGAAATACAGTAAACTGATGCCTCCATCTGAAAGACTCCATTTCTAGATTTTCTGGGGCAAGTCTTTCTTTACATTTGAATTTTGTAATAGGACCTGCTTACTTGAGCCCCAGATTTTAGTGGGAGAAATGAACTTGTACTGCTCTGTTGATGTCTACCTCCTGGTCCCTACGGTCACTTGTAGTGGTCATTTGCAAGGTTTCCTGAAGTTTGGAGTCAGATTGAGCAAACTTTTTTTGACTGCAACTCATAGTTAGAAATATATCTTACATTTGTATTCAATGCAGTTGTGTGTATGTGCATACATTTGTGTGTGCATGCATGTACACAATGCATTTGTGAACAAACACACACACACATCCAAACACATAAATTCCCCAGAATACCAAACATTCTCTGAAGTCATTAGTGTTTGAGTTTATATTATTATTTCCTTCTACCCAGATCACTGTTTTTAGTCTATGCCTACTTATCACTCAGGATGAGCAGTCTGTCCCTCTATAGTGAGTCCCATATCTTTGGTGTCACATCAACAAATAATGAATAAGTAAACCAAGGAAAAATCTTGAATGATTTTATCTCAGAGTTTTGCAGACATTTTAAGCAAAAGAAATAGCTCCATTATTTTTGTTTAAAACACTGGCTGCCAACTTAGATCAAGGATCAGCGATGACCACATCTAAATACTGTTTGATGCTATTGAAAGCCTGGAGAAAAATTGTCTTCTTTGTGATAAGTCTGAACAAACAAAATCAGATTTTTTTTATAACATTGATTAGGAAACATAGAGCATTATTACTTCAATTACTGCTATTTGTTTTTTAAATAAAGATATCAAATTAAGGAGTAATTAATTTTTAAATGTTCTTGGTTTAAAAATTATGAAAATCATTGATTTACTGCAATTGCTTAAATTTATAAATCTGTACACTGAGCTCCACTGAAGGCCAGAGACCTTTTACAAGTCTATCCAGTATGTAAGGCACAAATAGGATGTATTGTGATAGCCTAAACAAAGAACAGAGAACTTTCCCTCCAGAGGTACAGATAATGTATCTTATCAATATGTTATTAAGGTAATACATGATCCAGAATATATCAATAATCATTTATGATACATACATACATGAAGACTTAGTGTTCTCAAAACTGTGCCAGATTAGTCAGAAATTGCCAAGATAAATGCTTCACAGCTTTTGACCTCAAGATCTTAGATTAGTAACACCCATATTTATTCTTTGATTAAACAGGGAATAATTCAAGGAGGTTTAATACCCATTATTCCCATTTCTTTGGTGAGAAAGTTCTTTTAGTGATAACCTTCAAACAGTTATTCAGAATCTGGTATCTCTGTCAAGTTGTGTAGTTCAAAATACTTTGAGGATTCAGAGAAAGAAAAGATTAATTTCTTTGGGAGATTTGTGTGAGACCGCGTGGAGAATCTGGAATTTGAAGCATGAGTTGGATTTCAACCAAAAGGGATTCTGCAAAAGACTGCTAGGGAAGAGGGAATTAAATGGCCAAAGAAGAAAATTTTGCACCTTGGATGATGTGTCTGGCATCAGGAATACAGAAATTGCCAAGGAGTGTTCCACAGAGTAGTTTTCGCAGTACTTAGCAGTGGTTCAATATGTTTCTGTATGATCATGCAGGGTCAGAAAATAATAGATTTGCAGGTTCTTTACTCTAGGACGCTCAAAACCTTGAATAAGCTACAGTGTATTATAGACACACAAGAAGGGAATAAAATTCACAGCATTTCCTAAATGTATTTGCCCACAGAGTATCCATGTTGTTATTATTGTTATTCTTCTCTTACAAAGCAGCTGATTGACCAGTTTCACATATATCAGTCATTAAGAAGCTGCTATTTGTGGTTCTTAAACATAAGAATAGCGGAGTTGAAGGCCGGGCACGGTGGCTCGTGCCTGTAAGCTTCAGCCTATGAGCGTTGGGCTAGGGATCAAGGTTTGAGTCCCACCTGGGGCCCGTAGTGAGACCTAACTCCAAAAAAATAGCTGGGTGTGGTGGCGCACGCCTGTAATCCCAGCTACCTGGGAAGCTGAGGCAGGGGATTGCTTTGCTTGAGTCTGTGGTACTCCGGGCAACGAGCCCCTGCAGTTCCATGGGCAAAAATAGCGAGACCTAGTCGCCAAAAACAAACAAACAAACAAACAAACAAACAAAAAAACTAGTGAAGTTGACCTTAAGAGAATTGTCCTGACAAAAGTGGGTAAGGCCGTCTAGGAAGGAGGTGGAATGGAGATAAGAAGACACACAAGAAGACAAGGAAGGAGATTTTGGTGAGAGGTCATGATGATTTGAAGATAATTCTGAGAAATGGGAATATATAAGTAAAAATTCACAAATCAATTGCACTATAAGATGTTTTTGAAAACTATCATTATGCACTGAACATAGGAATGCATGCTGGCAAGGCTATAGGACAAAAAGAACCCTCATATACAGTTGGGGAGAATGTGAATTGATCCAGCTATTAGAGAAGAGAGTGTTACAAATGTTTTTGTCTCAAAATATTAAATATAGACCTGCCATATGATCCAGCAATGTTACTTTAGGTATCTACTCAAAAAATGAATAAACATTAATTTGAAGGGATAAATGGAACTTGGGGGATACTGTTCAATAAAATAAGTCAGAAGAAGAAAGACAAATACTGAATGATTTCACTTGCATATGGAATATAAAGAAACAAACAAAAAAAGGAACATAAAAAATTAAACCAAAATAAGTCCTGTAAAAATGACTGTGAACTGAGGATATGAGAGGGGGAGAATTGGAGAGAGGAAATGGAAGAAGTGAAGGGCTCCAAAAGACTATAGTGGAAAACTGTGGGTGCTTTGGTGGTGGGTGTGGTGTGGTTAACACACACGTGAGAAGGTGTGACTCTGTACCCTAAACTATATGAAATACTGTGAACCATATTACTGCAACAAAAAAAAATACAATTTAAACATAAGAATATAAATTTATTAAAGAAAGAAATTATGGTTTCTTTTATATATCACAACTGCACTATGGTTATTGCTTTAATGATATTTTTAAAAATTTATTTATTAGAAACATACTAAAGTATGGGTTGAATGATTTGCTTTAAAGGTATAAAGTTGCAGTGTTAGGAAAGATTAAATTAAAAAAAGGAACAGCAAGATAGTGATGAGACTTGTGTGTTGCATTTTTTTTCTTTGACTTGAATGTTTGCTTATTTCCATTATGAAAGCTAAAAATAAAACCTTTATGAGAGATATTGGATGGGAATATTATTCACTTTCTTAGGTTAGTTTCCTTTGGAAATTGACTGTGAGTTGGGGATTTTTATGCAGTATTTTTGAGAATATACTCTTTGGGTGCAGAGGGTGGAACTGAGTCAAGAGAGATTCTAAACAACCACGTTGTCATGCAAAGGTTTTCTGGCTCCTTCTGTCACTCACTATGAGGGAACCAAGCCTTTATATATCTCTCTCTACCCTCCCAACCCACATATACATACTGACCAGTCCCTGAGAATGGAACAGGTTCATAATTCCCTGAAGGAGACTCCAGAAACTCTGAGCTTCCAACAGTTGTAATAAGGAGAGCCTCGGTTCTAAAGGAGTAGTCTTGGCAGTACACCATTGCTTCCATCCCAGCCATTTCTTCATCCTTAAACATTTACAATGATGACACCTTTCTCCCACCTCACATGCCGTTAATGGTTGTGTTTGTGCATTGTTTTGTTGGCTATTACAAGAGTATCTGTATAGAAAAGGCATGTGTTGACAAGAAATAGATCTATTGCTTTAAATTCATCATGCAAGTGGTTTTCATTGAAATAGCAGGACACTGATGTCCTTTTAAAACTTTATTAAAATCATCTGGATATATTCAACCTAATAAAAGCAGAGTACATGGCTGCTGGGCTTCCTTTAGATATGGAGCAAAAAGTGGCTTTAGATATGAAGCACAAAGAGGCTGAAGTGATATTCTACATTTGAAATTGTGTAGAAAGCTATGTTATTGACCTAAGAAAATATGTCTTTCATGAAGCTCTAGATTCACAAATAGCATCCCTTCTCCATTGCTGCTGCATGGCTTTTTGAGTGTTTGTTGGCATTCTGTTCTACTTGATCTTTTCATTCTCCTGTGTTTATAAACATCAATGCTATTTTATTAGGGCTCTTGCCATATCTTGTGGAGTATAAGACATTTCACCTTTCTAGTCAGGAGAGGTCAACTACGAAGTTAGCATGTAGAAAGAGCTGTGTTTCCCTGAGTTGAAGAAATATTTGCATTTTCTCTTCCAAAGAGGCAAATTTTAATGTTATCGTATTGGATTGTATTTATCTATTTTAAATTTTAAGCCATTTTCATGATAAATTACAAATGGGAGGAATGGGGCAGTCATATCTATTGAGGTCACTAGGTCAACAGTTCTTTTGTACTAATTTTTAGCCAAATAGTGTCAAATAATCCACACCAATTGCTGAGTCACCTAAGGAAAATAAGTCTCTGTTCATTAAGGACATAAATACATGTAAATGCACACACAAACATGCCCCATCCTCTCCAAATCAAACATGCAACCTCAATTACTTTTGATTCCAGTGCTTTGAAATGCAAAGGAAAACAAAGAACACAGTGGGGTAAAACTCCTCTGCAGCAGGGAACTAGGAGGAAAGGTTGAATAGCATTACTCTGGCCAACATACACAAGTTTAACATTACTATTTGAACCTATGGCCATGTGCATTAAAGATGAACATTTTTCCTGTGAAAAATTAATGACCTTCAGCTCTTACAACCATTGCTTCTTTGTCAAATGGAATAAGCAAAAAGTCTTTTTTTTAAAGTGTAACCTTTTAGGGAATTGCTTTTGGGGATTGCTTTTCCCCATTTAGTCTGAGCTACTCACTGGAAAGTCCCCGAAAGGAGCATCAAGCAAATGTTATGGAAGAGCCATCCACATTCATAGACACTGGATGGACGGACAGAGCCACGGCTCTCCTCGACGTTCCCCTGATCGGGGCCCCATGTTGAAGATTTGTTAATTATGGACAACATGTGCAGTGTCGGAGATGGGGGGGGCATTAGTTCCACCCACCGGTGCTCCTCAACGCTAACCTCAAATGGGTGATGCCTGTACCAGGAAGAGCACTGGTAGTCTGTAGTTCCCCTTTAGCACTCTGACTTTTGACTCCCTTCTCCTTCTGGTTCCCCACACCAAATCACTGGTTAAGTCAATGGACTCAGCCTCAGCCTTCTAAAAGGCTTCAGTCTGAATAAACAGGACCAATGTTCATCCTGGTGGAAACAAAGTATGTCTTCTCTAAGTTTCTTTCTTGATCATTTGAAAATGTAAAGCCTCCATGGTTGCTCTTTTCTTGACTTAACAGACTGAGTCTTAACAAAGAAGTCTCCTTTTGAAGACTACTAACAAGTGCCATGCTGAAGAGGACAGAGGTATCCTGAGAGGCTGGGAGTTACCAGTGGTATGTCTGAAGCATACTCTAAGGTAAGCAGGCCTCCTGGGGCCTCAATTCCATTAACCTTTGATGAATGACCAGTTTGGTAAATATGCCTATGTCACTACACAAGTTGGGTCTGTCCCTTCCATGCTTTAACAACCCACAAGTCTGCTGTAGAAGAGCTTCTCAAGTAATCCCCGTGGGCTGCCTTTCGCATTGTTAATTCACAACTAGAACAATAATTAGTGATGAGGGTCTTTTGCTTGTCAACTAAAAATGATAATGAGCAAGAGCTCAATAATCCAGAATTGCAGTAATTCTTGAGCTGCACAACCTTAAAACAATTTACAAAGGTGATGATGTTACTTTTAAACTTTTGCTTTTATTTTTTAAAAATGCTATTTTTAAATAAATATTGTGGGATGTAAAATGAAAAAAAAAGTGAAGCATAGTCTATCCCTTTGTCATACAATTTTCATTGATCTGAATTTTCTTCTCTTCAGTCACATGTATTCATTCATTTATTCAACCTTCCAGTAATTTTTAAGAACTTAATTTGTGTCAATTAGTAGTTGAGTGCATAGTTTGTCATCTCTAGTGAAACTATGATACTGTGACTTATAAGAAATATATATCTCTTCATTCAGATGACCCACATGTACTTCTTTTACATATGGGTCTATATCCAGAGTTCCTCACTCAGAGTCACTATAAGTCAGGAATTCTTCAGCGTTGAAGATGATAAAGTTGTCTCTTATTCTGTTAACAAGATGTCTTATGGGGACACAGAAGGATGGAAGTTGTTTGCTAGGTGAACCAACTTTGCAATTAGAGGTTTGAAACTTCAGTCCTACCCTCAAGGCCTCTGGAGAGGAAAAGAGAGGGAGCTCGAGTTTAAGATAAATTGCGAGTGGCCAATAATTTAATCAAATATGCCTTGTCAAGTAGCTTCCATAAAAACTTGAAAGAAGGGGTTTCCAGTTAGTGAACTTGTGGAGATTTGGGGAGGATAGAGCACATCGAGAAGGCATAGAAGCTCTATTCCCTTTTCCCACATCATGCCCTATATGTCTCCTCATCTGGTTGTTGATACATATCAACATAATAATGCATATGCTTTATTATAAGTTGATGAGCTAATAAAAGGTCTCCTGTGATATGTATGTTGCTCTAGCAGATTAATCAAATCTGAGGAGGAGGTTACAGAAATGTCTGATTTCTGGACAATCAATCAGAAGCAAAATTATAATCCAGGCTTGCAACTGTCATCTGAGTTCTGAAAAGGAGGTCATGGAAACCTGTAATCTGTAGCTGATTGGTCAGAAGCTCAGACAATACCATGAATTTGCAGCTGGCATCTAAAGAAGAAGGTAGTTTTGGGAGAATGAGCCCTTACCCTGTGAAATCTGATGTTGCTTCTAGTGTCAGACTAGAGTAGAACTGAGTTGAATTTTTGGGCACCCTGCTGGCATTTGGAAATTGCTTGTTGGTATGGGGAACACTCCATATACCTACATTGGAATTGGGGTTAGAATCCCAAAATATGGCCACTCAGTTCAAGATTTAGATTTTGAGAGCCGTATAGCACTCAGGTCTGCTGTTATTGGGCAAAAGAAAACCAAAGATATGTAGACAAATAGGTCTAGCAGTATTCTAATGAAACTTCATTTACAAAATAGATAGTTGGTTAGATATGGTCAGCTGGTCACAGTTTATCAAACTCTGCTACAAGGTCATGGGGCGATAGACACAAATGAGGAAAAATCCTAATTACAATGTAATTCTAATTATTGAAATTTTCAGAGTATGCTAAACAAGAAAATGTATATTTCTCATAATAAGTTCATGGTATACCTTCAATTGTGTGTTCTCTTTTATTCAATACTCTGTGAATATTTCCTATGCCGCTGCTCTGTGCCCACATTTATTGATATTTCTGGCCTCACAATAGCTTTTCTAATTGTCAGGTCATATTTTACTCAGTCCTTTCTCTATTTTGTACATTTAGCCAAACCTAATTTATGATCACACAAATGAAAGAAACAAATAAATCAAGATGCACAACTTCTAATAAACTTTTTCTAAATGCTTTGTTTCCCTTTTAGACTGAAAAGTTAAGTGATTATAGATCGGGAAAATGGCACAGATGAGGAAAATAAATGTAAAATGTGCTTGCTCTGTACTAAGAAAACTGTTAGTAGTTATTAGGATTCTACAGTTTCCAAATGATCCTAAAAATCAGATCAAGAAGGCTAGATGCTTCTGAGGGAAGGGAACAGGCAAACGAAACCTCAGGACCTGTGTTTCACTGTCAGGTTATATCTCCTTATGATTTAGTCCACTAGGGACAAAACCACTCAGACAAAGATGCTCATGTTCAAACTGCTCAATCTCTGACTGAGGGCTGACTGAAAACACAACACAGTGCATGCCCCTATGTTATGGTTAGGACAGAGGGTGACAGGGCAAGTGACAGACTGTATAAGAGGTAGACCCTAATGTCCAATATTCAGCTCAGAGGAAGAATTTTTATACCCCCATTTCCCAGAAAAGGAATGTACTGGAAGAAATACTCCTCTTTCAGAGGTATTTGATCCTCATTTACTCTTCCCCTTGGGAGGAAGAGTTATCTCACTGGCAGGTGTGACTGAAGAATCACGGGGATACAGTGCTTTGTGCATTGTCTTATTCAGTAATGAAATTGACAAACATTTTAGACTTTCTCTGTGACAAATACCAATATATTCATTTATTCAGTCTTCAGAACAGTTCTGTGAAGTTTTACTATTACTATACTCATCTTGCCGATAAGGAGAGGGAGTCACAGAACACTGAGAGATTTGCTTTTTGGGTTTGCTGATGAATGACAGACATAGGTTTATCTATGCATTCTAATTCAAGAATCCATACTCTTAACTTCTCTGCTCTAATTCACCTTAGTATTCTGCTTAATTTTTCCATGAAGGAAGCACACTGGGGGAAGGAACAGCCTTTTGGTTCTGTTTGTACCCTTTCTGTCCCTAATGGAGGCATAATATAATTGGATGGGTAGATATGCAGGCTTCCTTGGGGTAGATGTTCTAGTTGCTAGATTTGGTAGAGATGAAAAGTCAATCCATGTTCTTGAAATGAGCAATATCAGTAAGAAAGCTATTATTTTCATCTGTCTTAGTATGACTGGTATATCCCTTTACTCAAAATTTGGGTTCCACTTTAGAGGGAAAAGGATGTGATTAAATTCTTCCTAATCTTCCAATGTAATACAGCTATGAGTAACAGCAATAGCAGTTGACAATAATTATACTATAGCAGGCATCGTGCTAAGTGCTTTAGATATGTATTATCTCTTTGAATCACCAACATGCTCCCAAATGGTTAGGAACTACATACTATGAAAGAGAAATATGGATTAAATTTCATTTTGTAAAATAGGTTTCTGATAAAATGATAATAATTATTTTATTTGCTACCTGACACTAATAGGCAAACCTAATATTCGATTTTAATTGTCTTTGATGGTAACACAAATAATAGCTGATATACAGTAATTTCTGAGAGCTTTTACAGGTCAAAATAACTCTGCTACTAGCCAGTAAATAGCAAAATGAGATAATTTAAGACATTTCATATAGAAACCTCTTGGATTTGTCTATTTCTTCCATCTTCTTTGGCTTTGCCCTAGTGAAAGCCACCATCATCTCTCCCTGGTTCTACCAAAATAGCCCCTACATTGTCAACTACATATCTTGTCCATGTTAAATATCTTCTCTATAATGCAGACAGCAAGACCAAGTTAAATTTTGCTCTTCTACATATGATGCCTAATGTTTTCCAATTTTTTTTTTTTAGAATGAAAATCAAAATTCTTAGTACATGATTCCAAACCTTTAACATTTGGTTTCTGGCAGTCTCTTCAGCTCCAGTCCCTCCATGTCCCATTTCTGCACCAGCCACACTGATTTGATTCAATTGCTTGACCATCTCAAACTCCTTCTTGAATTATTCCCTCTTCTTGAAACATCATGTCCTAGCTTTGACATTCATAAGTATACATATCCTTCAGGTTTCAGTTTAAATGTTACTTTCAGAATTTCTTTTCTGCCAGCTCAGAGTTATAATTATTTCTGTTAGTGGTCTTTATATTGTCCTGTTCCTATATTTAATGGGAATAATCTCAATTTTAATTGATTTGTTTTTTGTAGTTACTCATTTATTTTGATCTGGCTTCATCTCAAATAAAGTTCCATGAGGATAAGATTCAAATTACTTACTGTTGTGTTCTCAATGCCTAGAAGAGTGCCTGATACACACTCACCTAGTGTATATTTTTGAATTGGTGCCATCAGATATGGCTGTAAACTCTGAGTTTGCCTGATTCCAAGAGTATCCACAGACAATGGTACTGATGGCATTGCTTGAAGCTGTCCATCACAGCAGATTTGTATTGAATGAAAAATGCATAAATAACTGACAGATGGGTAAATGAAACCACTGATACAGAATCAGAGAAAACTTATTTGATGTCAACATTTCCTAACAACTATGAAGTGTCACATGTTTATATATGCTTTGCACATATGCAATATAGACATGTGCTTGCACATATGTTATTTTGGCATTTTATATATTCTGAATGAGATCTCTTTTCCTCTTATTTGAATTCCACATATTCTTTTACATAATCTTGAACCAGCTACTCCAGGTCCTAATAAGAAGTCCCAGTTTGACTTTTTAATTGTACAGGGATTTTATTTTAGACTTGTAGGTAAAAAAGAGCTGAATCTGCAATTCATTTGTGAATTGATGTACATTTTTAATACAGTGTTTTCATTCAATAGGGCCTCTGAGAAATATCTGCAATGTATTATAATATGCTACTAAAATATATATAATCATCAGGGGAGAAAAAAGTGACATACTAAAGAAGGTAGTAGATCATAATGCTGGGAGCTGGATTAACTGTCATAGGGAACTTCAAATAAGTGACTATCAGAATTTCTAAATCTGGGCCATGATGCTAGTCACCAATCTTGCCACATATCTCCATTCTGTTTATGATCTCATGTTCCTCTATAGCAAAAATCCAGACATGATTATAACCAATATCACTTATTAGTAAGTTTATAAAGGATATAATCTTAGAAAATAAAATATTCTCCTGCATGCATTTGGGTTAGGTGAACCATAGTTTATTAAGCCAAGTACTGCTATATAACCTCCAATGCTATTATCATTTCACCATGCAACTCATATTCTGCATGCTCCCAAGAGGACAAGACCCATACCTTATATTTGTTTCTGTAGCTATCTTACACAAACTTGAAAGTGTCATAAACATATAGGGCTTACGGATCTTGATATGTATATGATAATTGTATGAAATTATTAGGACACATGGTTTGACTAAGTCATATTTAAAATTCAAATTGTCCCCCAAAGATCACTATGTTGGCTTCTCAAACTAGAAATTTGTCTGTCTGACTTGCGTATGCTTCTCACCTGGATTTAAGTCAGGAGAGGTAGAAGCTTTGATGTATGCCAAGAACACCTTTATGAATAGAGGACTTTCTCTCCCAACTTCTAGGAGTGCTTTCAGAGGGCAACCTTTGGTTGTTAGCTATTTCTGGGAAAAGAGCTACCTCTCCTTTCTTGGTATAGAAGCCAACATAGGGTCAGTATCAGTGCATAAAGGCAAGGGCCCTTCTCTCCAGCTCAGGACAGGCTAAAGAACTACTACCAGCTTCAGAGATTCCCAAGGGGTCATCTGAAGCCTTTGCAACAAATTCATCACAGCTTACCCCACCCTACTTCTGTCTCACTTCTATAGATTCCAAGAGAACTTCCTGGTAAATCTCTTAAGTGCTAATATTTATCCCGGAGTGAGTTCAGCCACAACAATAACCTATTCCTCTATGTTTTAAAGAACTGACCATAAAGGAACCAATTCAAAAACTCTCTTTGCCCCACCAATAGAAAATCTACTAACAAATGACATTATTATTTAGGAAAGTGACCGGGTCTTGGTAGTGACTGCAGTAAAGTGTTGGAGTTATACTATTCATGTAACACTATGGTAAAACGTATTTTTTTCCAACATTACATGGGAATGAATATTCCCAAAACAACATTAGAAATTTAGAAAATTGTGGTTTTAGAATCAGCAGGCACTTAATTATGGACAATGTCAGAGTTCTTGTTTTTTCAATTGACCTTTAGAAAATTAATTTTCTTTAATACTTGGTCGTTGTTTACATTTAAGTCCCCAAAATATGCATTAACAAGATAAACCTTTAAGAAATCTCTAAGAGCTAGATTAGGAAGTCACACATATTCCCTTATAATTACTGTGACAAAATATTATTATTGAAGGCACTCTGTGATAATTATACTCAAAATCTACTATAACTCTTAATGTGGCCTTTTATAGGAGTTTGTAAACTACAAGTTGAGGAATAAATCCCATCCTTTGGGCAAAATTTGGCCACATCTATTCACATACGTATTGTATTTATGCTACAATGGCAGAGTTGGATGGACCACATGATCTGTGAAGTCCAGCATAAGTATGTTTTGCCCTTCATAGCAAGCATTTGTTGAGCTTTACTTTAATATGATAATATTTGGAGATCCCAAAAAAGAAACTAACACAGTATGTTAGTTCTCTAACACACAAAGTTCTCTGATGAATGAGATTAGAACTAAATTCTTATATCTTTCTCTTTGATTTTTCTATTTTCCACTAGAAATACACACTGTGTTTTCATAAGAAAATGAATCACTACTATTTACCATACAGTTTGCATGGTTTTTCTTCAGAACCACTTAGAATTTTCTCATTAGTTTGTGGTCTATAAAAAAAAAACAGGCAACAACAAGTGCTGGCATGGATGTGGAGAGAAAGGAACACTCTTACACTGCTGGTGGGAATGTAAACTCGTCCAGCCACTATGGAAAGCAGTATGGAGAACCCTCAAACTAATGAAAATGGAATTATCATTTGACCCAGAAGTCGCACTTCTGGGAATCTACCCAAAGGAGACCTCAATGTGGGTACAAAAGGACACCTGTGCTCAGATA
>PVHY01001270.1:55107-167127 GCA_004024945.1 Uropsilus gracilis
CCAGAACAGATGACTGGATGAAAAAGATGTGGTACATATACACAATGGAGTATTACTCATCAATTAAAAATGACAAATTTGATGAATTTATGGAAACCTGGATGTACCTAGAAGAAATCATTCTAGCAGAAACGAGTCAGATAGAAAGGGACAGAAACCAAATGGTTTCACTAATATATGGTCAACCAAATGAAACTGCCAAGGGGAGAATGGGGGCCAGCTGGAGCGGGTGGGAAGGGGAGGCGGTGGGTGACCCCCAGGGACTGAAATGATGTGAAATATATATAAATTAAAAAATTATTTAAAAAATTAATTAATTAAAAAAATTATTTCTCCAAAGCTCAGTAAGAAAGCAGCTCTGCCTGTATGCACACTGCATGATTGTTTCATAATACTACCCACGTCTAAGGAAAATTTTTAAACAACACAATATGCAGAAGTTTGTCCAGCCACTGGATTAAGCATTCAGTTGGCCATCACAAGTTTGGAAAACAACAACCATTCTGGGTTGATTTTGTGACAGCTGGCTCCATTTGCTAAGTTTCTACACATTGCACTAGAAATACAGTTTGGTCAGCCCCTGGTTTTTGATGCTTTTTTTTTTTTTTTTTTTTTGAGACTAGGTCTCACTTTTTGCCCAAGGAACCGCAGGCTCACATTGCCCAGGGTACCACAGACTCAAGCAATCCCCAGCCTCAGCTTCCCAGGTAGCTGGAATTACAGGCATGTGCCACTATGCCCAGCTATTTTGGGGGACTAGGTCTTGCTATGTTGCCACGAGCAGAACTTGAACTGTGATGCCTAACCCCAGCTGCTTCAGCTGCTTCATAAGCTGAAGCTTACAGGCACGTGCCACTGTGCCCAGCTCTGGTTTTTGATGCTTCTTAAATTCTCCCATCAATACAGAAAAACAACCTTCATTTTCCAAAATGGAACCAATTCTGGACTGTAACAATGTCATAATGGTCATGATAATTTAACTATTATTTTTGAGCAGTTTTCTTAGAAAATAGGATGCCCCAAGCTCTGTGAATTTTGCTAGCATTCTCTCAACAAACACATGAGAGAAGTATTCTCAGCCTACTTTTTCATATGAGAACACAAAACCTTGTGTAGTTTGAGTAGGTAGCCAAAACATCACCAGCTAATAAGCTTAAGCAGAAATCAGGTCAGTTCTCTGACCCCAAATTTCTGAGAGCTGGCTCACAAAGCTATGCTATCTTGTGACAGTGTGCAAGTTGCAAAACATGACACTTCCCAGCACCTGTCTTGGAAACACATAGTTGGCACTTAATAGACATCCTTAAAATGCAAAAAATCACCCTGTCCTTAGTCTCTTGAATTAAGACAGATATAGGAAGGTGAGTGTTGTGGCACTAAGGAGTATTGGGATGAGTTTCACCATAATCTCACACATCATACCAAAAAAATCAACTGCAACTGGATGCAAGACTTGAATTTTAAGACCTAAAATTATAAAATGCATAGAAGGAAACATAGAACTTTCCATGACATAAGCTTCAGAGATTTCTTTGCAGATTCACCTCCAACAATAAGGAAAACAAGAAAATACACACAATTTAAATTACATAAAAATTTCTGCACTGCAAAGGAAACTGTTACTAAAATGAAATACACCCTACTGAAAAGAAAATATTTGCAAACCATACATCTGACAAGAAATTAATATTAAAGATCCGTAAAGCATTCATAAAACTCAACAAAAAGAAAACAGCCACCCCACCAAAAAAAATGGGTAGAGGAATAGGCAGAGGAACCAAATAGGTACTCCTCCAAAGAAGATATACAGATGGCAAACAGGCACATGAAAAAATGTGCATCATCATTTACCTTCAGGGAAATACAAATCAAAACCACAATGAGACACCACCCACATCCAGAAGAACAGAAACAAGTGCTGGCTAGTATATGGGGCAAAAGAAACCCTTTTACACCGCTGGTGAGAATGTAGGCTAGTCCAGCCCCTATGGGAAGCAGTATGGAAAGTTCTCAAAACACTAAAACTGGATCTTGTATATTACCCAGCAATTCCTTTCCTAAGTATATATGCAAAGAATACAAAATGCATGGGGGATAAAAGCAACTTGTACTCTATGTTTAGTCCAATACTTTCTACAATAGCCAAGATATGGAAACAACCAAAACCAGGTGAGTTGATGTAGAAGATGTGGTATATACAAAACATAATACTACTGGGTCATAAAAAAGATAGATTCATACCATTTGCAGTAACAGGGATGGAGCTGAAGGGATTAGGCTAAGTGAAATAAACCAGGAAATAGATACATACCAATGGTATCACTTCTATGTGGAATATAGTGAAACCAAACAAAGAATCACACAAAGACAAACTTCAAAAACAACCCTTGACCACAGTTGACCACAGATGGTATGCATGGGGGGGGGGAGGAAGAAGAGAATAAGAACTGAGTGGGAAAACACAGGAACTGTGGTGGAGGGTGGAGAACAATGGGTGCTCTCATGGTGGAAGAGCTAAGGTGACTATACCTGAGGAAGAAATCCTATACTGTCAAAACACTAAAATGGTGTAAAATGCTGAAACTTCATTTTAAAAAAAAGTGTTGGGAGAGTAATTTTTACATATCAAATTATTTTGGTACAGTGTTTTTAGTTAATATAAATACTAGCAAAGTATTTTTGAGTACTAACAAAGCAATTGTTTTGATACTGGGAGTGTTTGCCTTACCCCCACCACCTTGTCATTAACATTTGATACATACATTTGTTAAAGAGGTAGCTACTCTTCTGTTGCTACAGACTTGCAAATTTCAGAGAAGATATTATTGATCTTGCCATTAATACAGGTAGCATGCCAAGGAGAAGGAAGGATGTTAGTTTGGAGCACACTCTGATGAACTCTGATTGACTGGACATTGGTGAGATGATCCGGACTAAGAGACTGAGGTTTTGGACTATGTTGAAATGATCGGGGTTATTATTATTGTTATTATTTTTTATGTTTCTTTTCTGTTTAGTAATTAGGTAATTACTTTGTTAGAAATAAGTTTATTTTACTTTAAAAATCTGGTCTGGCTTTGAAAATAATGGTAAGGGGGTTACAGATGCCAAGAACCACAATTTTGAATGTCATTAGGCTGCAGGAGTTGTAAAAGGTACATCTTAGGACAAAAGGCTGTGAGTTCAAAATGCAATTCTAACACTTTTTTTTCCTTCCTGCAAACTGGTGGTTTGCATTTGCATAACAGTAGTAGATAGTCAGTAAAAATGCAAGGTGTTACTGCTTTGAGTCTGCTTCTTAGGAAGAACAAAAAGAAGATTTTGAATTATAGGTTATAGTTTAAAAAGTCTCTCCCCATCTGATTTCAGTTATAAGTAAAAATTTCAGAAAACTTTTTGTATAAACTTCATAAATCTATATTGGTTTATGTATATAAATAAATGCTAAATTTTGTACAGAAGTGAAGGTTGCTTAAACTAATATTGCCAAATATTAGCCAATGTTATAAAAAAAACATATAGGAAAATACCAGAAAATGATTTGTATTTTCATTGTCTTCTACTGTTGTGGAATTTTTAGGCTGCTCCATCTTTGCCCCTAAGATAACTAAAGAGCTTTTACTTTTATTAAAGTAAGTGTTAAACTGTATTTCATAGATCAATGTAGATATTGGAAAATATACATACTCACAATTGATCGTTTCTTAGCACTAAATTAAAACATAGGTTTTCGACATTTTGAAATTAATATTACTTCACAGCAAATAACAAGTCAATTATTGCCAAATCCTACTGTTTTACAGATAGAATTATGAATTGCATACTCTATTTTGCACTAATACAAAAGAGCAAATATTGGTTTGTAACTGTAATTTAGAATTGACAGTTTCCCTTCAAATTGTGGCAATTCACATTTCCATTAAAATACACTAAAAGATAAATGAAAATAGAACATCTTTTTATACCCTTACAAATATCAGGTTTGAGAAAATGCCAACAAAGTAACATTATCTTCATTTGACAAAAGAGAACCTGAGGCACAGAGACATCAAGAAATTGCTCCAGCTCACACAGCCAAAAGAGAGCAAAGCTGAAGAGTGAATTCAAGCCTCTGAGATTCTAGGGAAGTTTCTCTAGCTTAGCACTTGATATTTTGGACTGGGTAACCCTTTGTTAGGGGAGGCTGACCAGGACATTTTAGGAGGGTTAGTAGCCTCCTCAGCCTTTTCACCTCCTCCCAGTTGTAATAAACATCATCTCTAGATGATACCAAAGGTCCTCTGGAGACAAAATAACCCCTATTTAGAACCACTGCCTTAGAACTCTTGTTTAAAACACAATACTTTTCCGTATGTCTCTCACTGTAGGTCAAGATCACCATTACAGAATGGGCCCCCAACAGGCTTTTGCAGTCTATGCACATCTGGGCATTGGCCAATTTAGTTTCTCCCTCATTTTACCTGGGAAGGAAATGCTGGTGCTTGCAATCTTGGAGTGGTTTAGGATATGGACCCAAAGGTAAAATTAATAAAAAAATAATAATAATAATAATAATGAATTGCTCTGCTCTCATTACCAGAAATTTGAGCCAGAACTGGATCCATGTGTTTGAGATGAGATTGTTAAGAGGGGAGGGTAGTGGGAAGACTTATTTAAGTTCAGAGTACTCACTATTTCACTTAGAATTAATTTTGATGAAGAAATAGAATAAGAAATGCAAAGTCATCAAAGATGATGGCTTTTCCTTTATGACCCTTGGCATCAGAACAAAGAGCCTATTTTTGTGGTTTTTTGGATTTCTAGAATAAAGGGAATAAAAATGTTTAGGTAATGTTTGAATGGTTTAGAGACTATACATACATTAGTGATAGGTCAATTAATATCTGCACAGTTCAAAGAGGCAATTATTTTAATTTATAAATCACTTCAGAGGTAGAGAGCTGCCATCCATTAATGTGGTTTTTACAAATAAGAGTGCTCATTGTTATGTGTATTCGTGTGTGTGTGCATTTCTACCCATGTCATTCTATCTGGCCTGAATTTTCAGACCAGATTGCATACCTCTGTGATTATGTATTTGTCTCTAGAGCACTGCCAAATACATAAAGCATTGTATTTGCAATCTGACCCTTGGCTGAGACCACCCTATTTTTCGAGTTTTCACTATGCTGAAAGTACCACCATGTAAAATGTTGCTTCCAGAAATGGATTTCTTGCATTACACTCTAAATGGATAGGACTCCCCAGAGGTTACAAAATCTCTGGGTAATCCTGGCAAAGGGGAGAGAGCCACAGTGATTTCTGGGCACATGGGCTTATTGGACATGTTGACAGTTGGAGACAAGTACCCAAGTGGCAATTGAGAAATCTCCTTTTTCCATGCAATAGTGAACCTTTATTTTATTTTAAATAACTGAATGATAAAGAAGTACCAAGACTAGTGCTCCACACTAGGGGTATAAGAGTATGCAAGACAAATACTATCTGAGATGGGAGGTGAACTAAAAAGGTGGAAATAACAGCACAGTCTGACAAGTGCTGAACTGAGTAATATACAGAGTTTTGCAAAGGTGTCTGTTTATGGAAACTTCTTGAAGGAAATGACCTCTGTATCAAAACTGAAAAATGAAGGTGTGTTGGCTTACTTAATTGGAGGGAGGGCGTATTCTAGGCAGGAAGACAGAATGGGAAAGACCCCCAAGGCAAGAAAAATGTCTACAGGAATGGGAGCAAGGACAGGCAATAAAGCTAGATATCTGAGTTCTGGAAGGATTATAACATACTTTCTAAGTCACACTAAAGAGTTTGACTTTGTGCTAACGCATGATGGAATTGCTTTAAGATGAGAAATGATATGACCAATTTGGTAAAAAAAAAAAAAAAAAAAAGCAACAACAACAGGAGAGAGAAACATTTGGGAAGGAGATGAGTTTGGGGCAAAGATGGTAGGAAATGTGGCCTATGTCAGTGGGAAAGAAAAACTTTACAGATGATGTTTAATAGACATAAGAAAATTTGGTTAGCAATGAAAGGATCTAGTTGATAGAAGTTCACTAATAACTTTTCATTATATGAATTTTTTCTTTTTAATTAAGAGTATTTCTTGCAATCTTTCTTATGTCTTGGTTCCATTAATTTAAAAGATGCAAGTATTTATTGAGCATCTACTACATGCCTGGTATTGTTTCAGGTACTAGGAAATATCTGCAGAGCAAATATCACTCCAGCTTTCATGTAGCTTACACTTTATTGAAGAAAATGGAGAGTAACAAGAACTTTAAGCACATGTATTTAGATAGCAATCAGGTGGAGATGAAAATTGGTAAAGTCATGTAAACAGTCATATGGATGGAAGGGGAAGAAGACAATGTTTCAGCTAAGATCAGAACAGGGAGGAGCCAGCCCAGAGTGGATCACTGGAGATGGCATTCTAGTCCAAGGGAATAGCAAAAGGCTTGGCAGGAAAGATCCATGACCTTTTGAGGAAGCCAGGGAAAGTGCATTGTAGGAGGTCTTTGGGGCCATGGTAAGGCATATGGGTAATATTTTCAGGGTGGTTTAGATCTTGGAAGGGACTCCTTTTATGGCTAGATGTTTATTAAATCCATTCCAATCATTGGAATATTATTTCTCTGAGCTGTGGTACAGCAGTATTTAATGATGGAAATGTTTAAAATGTTTTACTATGAGATTTCTACTTTCTACCTTGAGATGATAAACCTCTCAGTGTGATGTACTTTGTAGGGAAAATATACTGACTGTCCTAAGTAACAGCTATGACTGTCTAGTTAAAATATTAGGCTGCTGGGCACTGATCAACTGTCCAGGTAACTTCTTGAAGGAAGAACTAAACAATACTCACCAGTATTCCCTCCATTTAGAAGGACCTCGGTCAATCCAAGTGGAAAGTGCTATGTGCTGGCCTGCTGCCTTGATGATTCTTTTAATCATAGGAAAAGTGTTTAGGAAACTGAAATAATGAGATGATGGTCATTAGGAATGACTGTGTTCCACCAACCCACCAATCCTTATACCCTACTAACATTCTTAACCCAGGAAGGAATGATGGCGAGAGTGTTATAAGCAGAGGAATAAGAGTGCCTATCAGGGTGCCACTCCCTACTAGTTGTGTGGCCTCAGTTTCCCAAGTCTGTGAAATGGAGGTAATATTTGGTTCTTATACTACAATGGGAGAATACTCAGAGAAAATAATCGGGCCTTCTACAGTGTAGAAGTTTACATAGTACTCTGGTTCACTAGTCTCCATATTTTTAGCAGAGTATCAGGTTTTACAGCCCCTAAATAAAATATTGATATTTCTTCTACACCCACTTTCTTTAACTGGAAATGAGAACAAAATGTTATTAACTTGGCTTCATTTTATCATCACCAAAGGGTGGCAGTTAATCAAGGTGTTGTTTATAAAGAAAACCTTGAGATTCTCCTTCTGATGAAAGACTTACCTAAAGGCAATTGTTTGTTATTGAAGTAATATCAGTGCTTGGTAAAATTTAAAAACACAAAACAAGATGAAGGGTGAAGCAAGAGTTTGAGAGGGAGAATTCTTAGAGAAGTTAAATTATAATTGGCTCCTTTCTAACAAGTTACATCATATTGTTATGAAAACATCATATTACATCATATTACAAAACATTTGTAAGTATATCATATCATTAACTTTTTTTAAATTCCATGGCATTATTTCATCACATTAAATTGAAGAATGTTTGCTACTGTGACAGATATGTTAATAACTTTCTGCTTTGAAGTGCAATTATTTTGAAACTTTTCAAGGAGCTATTTGAAAAAGAGGGTACGCTTTCATATAATACTTCCTATCTTCTGCTTCTAAGCTGTAGAAAATCTCAGTAAACAAAGAAGTGCGAGATGGTGGGATGTTGAAAAGAACATAGACAGGGTGTTGCTTTGTAATTAACTGCTAATACTTCACATGAGTGGAAATATAGTTGCATAGCTGACACCTTGGTGGTCTCTGCAGTGGAAAGACTGAAGTTCAGGTTTCATCCCATATAGGGACATGACCTCGGGATAAGTTACACAGTATCATGTAGCTTCAGTTTCCTTATCCATAAAATGGAAATAATAACAGTATTATTTACCTTTTAAGTTGTGATTAGATAGATTATTATATTATAATATAATAATTATTATAATATAATAGGATTATATTATAAGCTTCTTATACCTCAGAAGAGTACCTTGTACAGAAAAAGTTGGAAAAATTAAACATTACTAATACTTATTAGTGTTACTAATCCTAAATATGTTACCTTATATGGTTGCTTTATCAACCAAAACACTAAATTCCTCACTTGTAAAACAGAAAATTTGAATTAGAATCAATGTTTCCCAAATTTAATCACTTTTGCTATTTTAGGGGGAAAATATCTCTGCAAAATAGTGTTGGAAAGAACAAAACTATATTTAATATATCTCTATAAATCTATAAATATAGACTATATCTGTAATTTAATATTGGTTTGTTGACTTTTTCTTAATAGCAGAAAATGTCTTAAGACCCTCCTTGTCATATACTATGACAGAAGTTTCTGTCACTGGAGCAATGTAGTGGATCCAGAAAGATTACTCTGCATCCTTTACTTAGGCTTGTCCAGAGCAGTAGTAACTAGTTAACCTTTTATTTCAAATATTCATTAACATAATTTCATTAACGAAGACACATATATGAATCCTGCCGGTACATTGAAGTAGCTGAGAGTACAGACCCTGGAGTCAGACAGCCTGGGATTAGATCTCAGCTATGCCACTGGCTAGCCTTGTGATGAGGTGCAAGCCATTTAACACCTTCATGCCTCAGTTCCCTCACCTGTAAAGTTGGGAACATATGAGTGCCTGCTTCAGAGTACTGTGTAATTTTTAAGATAAGCTGATATGTGTAAACCATGTAGAAGAGTGCTTGGTTCCAACATTGGGTCAGTGAGCTCTGCTTGCCCACAGGGACAATGTGTCACCCTTCCAGAACACTGTCTTGGATCATCTCTACATTTCATTGTGGAGTTGAAGTCTTTAAAAAAGAAGTTGAGAAAGGTGATCTGGGTCCTATTTTTCTATCCTTGGAATAGGCACTTGGCGTCTCTGGCTCAGTTAGTCCTATAAAATTATTATTGTACTATCTCTGTCTAGTATGGCAAGGCCCCGAGTGAGTAATGAGTCTGTCTTTGAATAGCTTTAACTCCCTCAACATTTGACAGCAGAAGACCCTATCATTAACTGGCAGCTTGTGACTCTTTAGCCTGAGCAGAGGATCAATGTGAGAACCAAATGTTGGTTGGTGACTTTCTGCTGCTTAAGCAAAACCACCAGAGGAAAGAAAGCTATTTCTCTTGCTATGAGTTTCCTGCCAACAACTCTGAAGAAAATTAGATATAACACGAATTCCATATGTCCAAATATATTACTATTCCATTTGGTCATAAAAACTGAATCTCTCTGGCCTGCCAGATTTGAACCCCAAATCATTTATATCTCAGACTTAAATCTTTCCTCTAAATCTTTAAACACCTGTGTCAGACTGACATTCAAACTAAGATGATTCATTGAAAAATGTGAGATGTTGGCTCAAAAAGAAGCTCTTGAGGATATGAGGACCTATGTGCCCAGAGATTGAAAATCAAATGTGCAGTTGGGGTCGTATTTGCAAATTGATCTCAACTTCAGTTTGTATTTGGAGAAACTGAAGAGCGGAATCAAGTACTTCCATTTATCAAGTAAAAATATTATGTGTTTAATTATTGTGTCTCAGATGGGAAAGTTTTTGAAAATCACAGTGAACTGGAATTAGACTTTTAGATACACTACAACAAGTTTTAATAGACCACATATGTGTCAACTTCATTGTGGTCAGGTTTTGTTCTGGGTAATAGACTAGTTCTTGTGACAGAACTTTAAGCAAATGCACAAATCCACAATAAGGCAGCAAAAAGGGGTGGAATGGAGTGAAGCCAAGAGCAGGGCAATTTGTTTTATCCAACATTGGTTTTGTCTGATTGGAAAGAGATGATTCAAAATCAATAGAACATGTATGATATGGTTTTACATGATCTGTTAACCAGCTGAATTCCCTTCAGACCACAGTTTCCTTCATCAGAGACACCCAAGTGATTCACAGTATATTTAAAGATTTCCAAAAGTGAATTTACTGTTGTTGTCATTGTAGTCTACATTTTCCTAACAACTTTGATAACTTTTTAGGTAGGAAAATTATAGTAAATCTTCTATGTTATTAAATTAAACCCCTTTCATTTAAATTTGGCATCATATTGGTTGACAGATGCTACTTGGGGTATGTAATACCTTCCTCCAGTACTTTTTCTAGTAAATTAAATTTATCCTTCAAAATGCAACATTAACTGGGATGAAAGTATCTTTTGGGCCCATTACATCATCTTTTCACTAGTTTCCTTTTTGAGATGAATTTTTCCTTCACCCTGCCTAGTCATGGGCAGGTTAGGCTGAAGAATTCTCTGCAAGTATCAGGTTTTTAATCTGACTTGCTTCTTCAGTGATGACAACACCACTTTCTATTGAAATTCCTTTTTGGTTTTATTAAAGTGGGGGGAAAAATCTGTTTCTGCCTCATCCAATATAAAGATACCTCAAATGTCATATATACACATATATAGTGTATATCACTAAACGTTATACATACTTATATGCAATTGGTATATTATTTCCTGGGAACTTAACCATGTTAGGCAATATTCTAAAGTCTAAACATGTAGTAACTCATTTATGCTCATATATTAGCACTTGCATTTCTATACCCTGCTCTATTTTTTTTTTCTATTTTTCAACGAACTTATCTCTTCCTAATGTAACTTATAATTTTCTTATCGGGTTTATAGTTTCTCTGCTTTCCATTACTGGGAGGTGAACACAGCAGTGTATCTCGAGTGACCAGGACAGACTCTAACACTGGGCATGTGCATATGAAATATGTGTTTAATTAACTAATCAGTGAACCACATGCCACCCTTTGGTTACTCAGAAATATTCCTTTAAATCCACGTCCTCCCACCTACCTTGCAGGACCTACTACTCAAGTAAAATATTTATTCCCCCCTCTTTTAAGTATGGGCTAGATTTTCACATCTGTGCTCTTGCCCAGCAAGAGGGGACTAGATCAAATGACATCATGAGAACTGACTGGTCCTTGACATTCTAATTCAATTCCACTTAAATGTCCTAAAAGTAATTTGGGGAGAAATTCCTTTCCTCCCCCTATCCCTGATTGGAGTGTGCATTTATCTAATTATTTTCTTGGTGGATTGACTTCACTTTAAAGGAGTAGCATGTCAGCTCTCCTGCATTGTCTCTAAACACTCACTTTATAGAAGTGAGACTAAAGATTCAGTCTCTAGGGAATTAAATTGCATTCAAATAAGATTAAGGTTTTTTGACTCACAAAAGCAAGGACAATCAGAGGCTAAGTAAGAGGAGGCAATTGTTCAGCAAACTAATCCAGACATGTTATTCACAAAGAGACTCACAATTGGTCAGGGGAAGGAAATGCCTGTGAAGGAACAGACTGGCTGGGTAGCCTTAGAAGGGGCTTCAGCCTGCTAGGGCTTAAAGTTTGTACCTCACTTCTAAAATGATGACAATGTCTAATTTTTAAATTTATTTGGTAGTGGGTCAATGTCCTCTCACTGTGCTGAATTAGATTAGATTTGATCTTAAAATCCTAGCATGATGGTTAATTTCTATAAAGAAGCAGCTGATTGGTGGAGTGGCATTAGAGGTGGAGGAACAGAGTTGATGTCCCTCTAAGGAAGTTTATTTGTTACCCCTTGGTTTGAAGCATGAGTTCTTAATCTCTGTGGGCCATGGACCTCTTCTTAAAGTATTGTTTTTCAAGGTGTTAAATAAATAGCACGAGATTGTTAAACAAACTACAGATGGTCTCCAACTTAAAATGATCCAATTTAGGAATGTTTGATGTTACGATGATATAAAACTAATAAACCTTCAGTAGAAATCATACTTCAGATTTTTGAATTTTGATCCACTTGATCATTCTGTTTTGACTTTCAGCATAGTATTCTGTAAATTACATGACTATTTCATAATTACGTACATAGTAACCTTTAGTTAAATGATTTTCCTAATGTATACTAATGTGTTTTAAATATGTATAAGGAATGCCAGGTTATACTATAATTTTTAATGGGTTAGGTATATTAGGTGCATTTCAGCTTACTATGCATTTATCAGGACCATAACCCCATTTTAAACTGAGGAAGACTGTAATTATATTGAAATTTACTTGTCAAGATATTTTTTCCAAAGGCATGTCAGTGATATATGTATTTATTAACATAATAAATATCAAAGGTTAGTGGTAGGTCTGATAATAATTGTAATTTTAAACTAGAAATGAGTTTAAATGATAATTTGAAGTATCTCAACAATTTTAATGATATGCAAATATCTGCAATTTATAAAAATGATATGGTCACAGTTAGCTATTAATACTATGGCTTATTGCCTAAATTCATAATTGAAGGAAACACTAAATTTTAGTTAAATGTTAATAAAAACAACATTTCCTTTTAATTTAAAGGATTCCTCCAACTTCTACCCCAGGTTTACTTTTGGCGTGGAGATAAAAGTGAAAGAATCCATGAAGCCTCCCCACTAGGCAATCTGAACCCAACTCTACAATAAGACGCATACGCTCTTTGACATTTGTCCAAACTATTAGCCAGTGCATTAAATATGTGTGTGTGTGTGTGTGTGTGTGTCAATGATGAAAAAACTTGTAAAGTTGGAAAAATATCAGTGATTCTCAGTGTAGTGTGGGCAAGGGGTACCAAATTGCTAAAACAGTGCAGCAAAAGTTCTGACATTAAGGTGATCAAATTGTCCTGGTTTGCCAGGGGACTATCCTTGTTTTTAAATAAAAAATCCTCTCTCGAGCAGTCCTTCAGTCACCAGCAAGCCTAGATGATTGGTGGGTGCTGTGGAGTTAAAAATAGCACAGTGAGCTTAATTTCTTTATATTTCTGAGCTCCATTATCTTGGTCTCCAAATGGGAATAAATGGGAACCTTGTAACTATGCCTACAAGGTTGTAATAAAGGTTAGATGAGGTTATATAAAACAATTAAGAGGGTCTGTTGCATTATATGTACTCAGGAAACACTGACTGTTATTGTCTTTGCTAATACTATTATTATTTACTCCTTATTCTGCCTCCTTATTTCCATCCCATAGTAAGAACCAAACCTTCTTTTATGTTTACCTAACGTGTACATAATCTTCAAGGTCCTTCCTTAAAGTGCATATTCTTGTAAAGAATTTGATTTGCCAATATTCATAACATAAAATATATTAGGTCAAATCATATGAAAGTGAAAGTTCTGTAGGTCAGAAACATTTGTTAATGTGTGCCAGCCTGCTGTGTATATATATGATACAGGGTAGTAATGCAGTTAAAATTTATATTGGCATCAAAATACCATGATGGGTACAGTCTGCAAGAACTGAGAAAATAGGAAGCGAGAAGAGAGGGTGTATAAAAAAGGATGGGGAAAGGAAGGAAAAGGAGACAAGAATGGTGGATTGAGAGAACGGGCCCAACGTGGCCTGGCCAGGGAAACCCCCTGGAAGAGAGAATTGATGGTAGCAAAGAGCCATGGTGGCCAGCAGAAGAGTAGCCAATGTGGAGAGTGTGGCACCACAGCAAAGTGGCATAGTGAGCTGGTACCTGAAGACGGCCAGCGATTCGGAAAGCTGATTGTGCTTCAGCAGTTGTGGAAGGAATTTGAAGAGCCTTGGAGTAGCTCAGATCACTGGAGAAGAAGCAAAGAGAAGATGCTGGAGAAAGGTTGGACTTCACAGTGCCTACCTCAGTTTTGGAAGGGCAAAGGGACACCATCTTGGATATGTATCTTTGGGACCTTTAGGACTGAAAATGGTGATTGAGGTAAGATAACTGACCACTGTGGCTTTGAAAACTTTTTGTTTTCCCTGTTGAATTCCCTTGTTAATAAAACCCTGTTATTAAACTGCATTTGAATGGCAACTGCTCCATGAAGGTGAGACCTGATTTCAGTTGGTGAGTCACCCACGAGGACAAATCACCTGTGGTGGACTAGTCCAAGGGTAGTTTACCTTGCATTGGTTACCTTAAAGTGGAAAGCAATTGCAAGAATTTTGGTAAAAATGCCTTGGTAAAAAATAGTTATGGGCTTAAAATGGATAAACCTTGTAGTATGCCTATTACTTTGGATTGTAGTCTTGTGTTTAAAATCCAAAGCAATGTTCCGATTGCTTTGGATTCTGTGGCCATGAAGTGAAAAGCTCTGCATGCATGTTTATAGTAAAGTACGTGCTTATGTCAGTATGTACACTAGTTGGTAAAAAGAAAAGTGAAAATCCTGCTATAACAATGCCAGAGCAAATTCAGTATATATGCCAAAAACCAGATTTAGAGAGAGTTTGGTAATTCAGAAAAAAGCAATAAGCTATTCGGCACAGATTGGATATTTGCGCAGCCATGACTATCCAGGTAAGTGTTGGCTACCCACTTGGGTTCTGCAGGCTTAATGACTTAGTTTTTTTCCCTCTCAGATACTTGATGTTTGAAAAATGTTTTAATAGGAATTGATATTATCTGCATGTTTTACCTGCTTACATGTAATTCTTTTGCATGACTGTGTAAGAAAAAGGTTGTTTTTACATTTATAGATATAAATATGTATTACATCAGAATGGAGGAATAATACAGGGGGTAGTGATGCAGTTAAAAATTATATTGGTGCCAAAATACCATGGTGGGTGCAATCTGTAAGAACTGTGAGAGAAAATAGGAAGCAGGAAGAGAGGTCGTACTAAAAAGGAGGAGGAAAGGAAGGAGGAGGAGGAGATGAGGATGGTGACTGAGAGAACAGGCCCACGTGACCTGGTCAAGGTAAGCCCCATGGAAAAGTGAATGGAAGCAGCAAGGAGCCCTGGTGGCCATCAGAAGAGTGGCTGGTGTGGAGAGTGTGGCACCACAGCAAGGTGGCATAGTGAGCTGGTACCTGGAGATGGCCAGGGATTTGGAAAGCTGATTGTGCTTCAGCTAATTGTGGAAGAAATTTGAAGAGCCTTAGGGAAGCAGAGCAGCTCGGAACACTGGAGAAGAAGCAAAGAGAAGATGCCGAAGAAAGTCCGGACCTTTGAAGAGTGTTTTAGATGGGCAAAGGGACACCATCTTGGACATGTGTTTTTGAGACCTCTGAGACTGAAAATGGTGACTGGGGTAAGAAAACTGGCCACTTGTGGCTTTGAGGACCTTTCATTTTCCTGGTTAATTTTCTTACAAATAAAACCCTGTTGTTGAACTGCATTTTTGACTGGCAACTGCTCCACACAAGTGGTGTGGACCTGTGGCTTGTTGGTTGGCAGCTTCTGTTCTTTTCCACTCAATTTTATATATACAGGAGCAAGAAGTTGTGTCCTGCAGGATGCTGACAAACAATGAGTTCTCCTTCATTTGTCTTTCCACAATTACCCCAGGTGTTCAATAAGATTTCAGATCTCATGACAGTACATTTTTTATTAAGAAAATTAAGCCATTTTTTCTATTAAGACAATTAAGTCAATTTATATAAAGTAAAATGATATTTTTAACCTTTAATAAACTTCACATCAGATGTGACAAATCAGGAAAAAACATTCTTTAGTTTTAGAACTGTTTGCTTTTTATATGGTAGCCACTGTATGTCCCTACCTTTTGGCAATGAATCCTATGCTATCTTGTTATTCTTTAGTTCTCGTGAGTGCACCTATGTTAGGCTGAAAATGAACCATGTTATTATTCCTTGATATCTTTTACAATACCCAGTGTTACATAGAAATATATTAATTCTGGATAGTTTTAAGTATCATGGAAATAAATGGGAAATTTTACAAAGGTTTGGGGTCAAAGGAACATCGTGATAGAACGGGCCCCTAGCTAAATCTCTGGAGCAGCACTTTCAAGATGGTGACCTCTGGCTTCATGGGGTATTGAACACATGAAATACGGTTGAACAAGTGGAGATGCAATTTAAGATTAGCATGTACACCAGACTTCAAAGAGCAATAAATATATTGGATGTAAAATATACTATGAGCAATTTTATAGCTACTGCACTACAGTGATAATGATTTAAATATATTGGGTTAGATAAAATATATTATGGAAATTAACTTCACCTGTTCTTTTAACAAATAGAACATTTGAAACTCATGTGAAATAGTTCAAATGTCCATTAATGTATGAAAAATAATGGTATGGTATAGACATATAGTGGAATGTTATATAGAATAATGGAATATATATATATATACATATATATATAATGGAATAACTGGATTTGTATAATGGAATATTCTACCTTAGCAAGGAAGAAAATTCTGATGCAATCTACAACATGGATGAACCTTGAAACATTCTGCTATGTAAAATAACTCAGACACAAATAGGCTAATAGTATATGATTCCACTGGTATGAGTTATCCAGAACAGGTAAATGTACACAAAGGAAAAGTAGAATAGAGGTGACTGAGGACTGGCTGGTGTAGGGACTGGAGAGTTAGTGTTTAATCAGGCCAGTGTTTCTGTTTGGGTAGTGAAAAGTTCTGGAATTGAGTAGTAGTGACGATAGTACAAAATTATCAATATATTTAGTGCCACTAATTTTATACTGAAATGGTTAAAATGAGAAACTTAATGTTATATATATATAGTATATATATATACTAATTTTTATACTGAAATGGTTAAAATGAGAAACTTAATGATATATATATATATATATATATATATATAAATAAAACATCACAATTTAAAAAAATTCATATGTGGTTTCATGTGTGGCTCACATTGCATTTTTTGGGTAGAACTGCTCCAGAGCATACAACATGGGGCCAGACATCATCACACTGGTGGTATCAGAGATCTCATCATTTTGAGACAGGAGACATTAGCATTTGATTTCCAGCTCTGCCCCTGACTGGCTAAGAAAGTTTGAGTAATCCCAGAACTTCTGACAACCTCAGTTTCCTCATCTGCAAGGTGGGGATTTTAAAGTGTATAACATATGATTGTTCTAAATCTAAAAGATAATATATACAGCAAATAACAGAAACACAAGAGGTGATACTAAAAATAATGGTACTTACTATGTTATTGATGAAACTAGAGTCTTTCATTTTTATTGATACCTAGCTATTTTGCTAATGCCTGAGGAGTAAATGAAAGATTAAACAATATTCCGCTAGGTGAAAGCTTAGTCAGTAAATGTGATACTCGTTCTGAGAACTGTGAGATTAGAACTCCACTCTATAGAAACAGTATTCATCCCTTACCCTATGGTCCACAGATGCATCTCTTAATAATGTGATATATGTGATACATGCATTCCTAAAAACTTACTATTGGGCAAAAATATGCACTGAAAATAACCAAGATTATGGAGCAAATAAAGTTGGAAGATCATTCAAAACCTATACAGTAACAAAAACAAATGGTCCCTGGGGAAATCACTTGATCAGCTGAGGTAGGCAACTCAACTGGATGGAGGCCATCACAGTGAATTTTAAAGAATGCACACACACTCACACACACATGCACATATCCAGGTAGACCAGGAAGGCTGGGGGTGTCTGTCCCTGGAGAAAGAGCCCTAGTTATGGGCACATGTGTTAAAATAGTCTTCAAAAAGCAAATCTAAGGTTTCCTGCTGCCAAAAGAGCAAGCTAATTTCAATGTGTTTCCCTTTCTTGCTGAAGCTTTTAATTGAACTCCTGCTAATCCAGATCCGTGTCTATGGAAACAGAAACTCAAATATGATGTAATACATTGTCTTCATTACACAGATAATAGTTCCTTTTTATAGTAACAAATAGCCCACCTCATATTACAAAACAGATAAATCTGTTTTTTCTTTACACTGAGGGCAATGTGACATCCATTATCCTATTTAATATTCATAATACACAACTGTGTCATTATGCCCGTTTAAAATTGCTTATCTTGCTCAAGGATCCTACAGTAAGTAAAAGGCAATAGAATTCACATTGTCTGCTTATCTCAAAACCCATGCTCTTAACCACTGTACTGTAATGCCTGCTCATTTTAAGCCACTTAGGCTATGACAAATGTGACTGGAATCTTTAGCAGATTTTAGATTCAGCGTTCTCTAAGCTCTTCCCTCATACTTTCATGGCCCTTTCTGAACACCACCTCTATAGGATTAGTAAAGATAACTGAAATGATCCGGGCATATTACTTCTTTAAAGTACTTCGGGAAAGAAGAAGGTATAAAACCATTTGCTAAGAGCTCTAGTTCTGAGGCTACCATTGTGAGTTTATCTGCTCCCAGGCGTGAAAATGAGGTTTTCTGTGTTCTACAAAGTTCTCAGTGCCAGAATGTCCAGGCAGCCCTGGAAGTGGTCCAGTTATTAGGAGTCATAATGAAAAACCAGAACTTCTTTCACCTGAGATAGTCTAATATCAGAGCAGTTAAGATTTAAGTTTGTGTAGTGATGGGTAAACAGTCACTATCAAAGCCCTCTAGAATACCCCCTTCTGTTACATTAGTTTCCCTGCTCTCCCCCGTGGTCCCTTCTAATCTCCCCACATTTCAGACCTAAATGGCGAGTTTCATATGGTGCTCTCATTCTTCAGTTGGCATTCATTTTCTCTGGTCAAAATCTCTATCTGTTATTAAATATTTTCAACATTGCCTCTGCCAGGCTCTCATTTTAGAGCTAAAGAATTGACTTAATTACTGAGATCTCCATTGCCCAGGTTTTTATTAATGGAACAGTACATATAGAAAGAAGTGAAACATGAGAAAATAACCTGATCTTACCACATGACTCATCTATTGTTTAATTTAAGAACTTCTTTAAAAATGATTTAAAGCCATTTCTAGAAATTTTCTAAACCAGGGTTATAAACTCCTGCCAACTCATCAAATTTGGTCTGCAGATGTTTTTAATTAAATTGATTGGTATAAAAATATAAAATTCAAATATTAAACCAAAAATCAAGTGTATCACAACTTCCCTCTTTCTTCTAATATGTCCTACAGCTCAAATATACATTTGAAATCCCAAGTTGTTCCCTGAAGGCATGCCAGTTAAAACCCCTGTTCTCGGTACTCAAAATAGCACCTCAGTTGCATTGCTCTTACTCATCAGTGTCAGCTAACACACATCTACTACTTGAGCTGTGATGTTTCTATTTTACTTGGGCAATGGATACAAAACTACATACTGAGGCAGCCAATTAAGATTAATTAAACATCTCACCAGACTTAGCATGTCTAATTAGATTTGATTCATCTCTAATTTTATTACCAATGAGCATATTTTGATGATTATTTTACATCTTCTTCACTTCATAGGAGACAAATGCTCATCCCTTCCCCCGAGGCTTTTTCCTTCCCTTATGGGATGTGACGGTGAGTCATCTCAAAGAGCCATATTCTCCTTGATTCGGTCCCATTAAGTAGGTCCATTTGAATGCTCAGCATGAAATCTGGAGCTCTAGAGAAACTTCTGGCTTTGGGCCACCTCCCTAAATTATTCATGTGGAGACAGAGTATGTGAGTGCCCAGCCACAAAGATGAAGAACCAAGGCCAAGCGGGAGACGCTGGTCTGAAATAATTGAGGAAACACCACTGGCGCCACTGACTTGGAAACTCCAAGTAGAACCACATGACTGTAGTTTAGATCCAGGTGCCTCTGACCCACTACCCACATTCTTGTGTTAGCTATGAAAGGAGCTATGAGGAATCAAATTGTCTTTCTGACCTAGTGTCAACCTGCTCATTTGAGTTATTCCTCTTAGCATCCCTACAAGAAGTTTCAGAGAACCTTGGGGTTTTCAGAATAAACAATAATCCTCAACCTTTAACTTTCCTCTTCTTTACTCTTGTAATTATCCCATTGGTGTTACGTTGATTGTATGTTTTTACTTTGTTGACTGAGTACCTATTATGCACATGGACTATGAAAATCCTGGTGAAGGGATGTGGAAGTGAACAGGACATAGATTTTGATCTTCAAGCATAATTTACACTTAAAATATAATAGTAACTACTGGAAGGAATGGATTCAGAAGCATTCTCAGGCTTCAGGAGCAGTGGGAGAGCATGAAGGGATCAGTGGTCATGTCACTATGTCTAATCAGGCACAGAATGAAGTGGTCACAGTTTCATTCCCGATAAGCAGCCTAGAAAGAGAGATAATAGTATCACCTGTTTGTCTTTGATGACATACATTATGGAGAAAATAATTAAATACATGCCAGACACTAGGTAGGTACTTAATATGCATTTACTTCCATCTTTCAAGAATAGTGACATGATCTTATTCATGTATCACTACCTTGACTTTCTTTTTTTATTATTTTTATTAAAGTAATGTTGATTTACAATACCGTAAGCTTTAGAGGTATGAGTTCACACATCTGTAGTATGTTACCATACCAAACCTACCACCAAAATACTAATAATCATCCATCATAGTCCTTTGGACGCTCTTCCCACTTTGCTTACCACTCCATCCCTCCCCCTCTGGTAGTCTCAATTATACAGTCAGATTTCTAGCATTTATTTAGTTTAGTTTTGTCTATTCATTTGTTTCTATCCCAAACATGTGTGAAATCATCTGGAAGAACCAATGCAGTAACAAAGGTGGTGCCTTACTTAACTCCCCAAAGGATCATGTAATGGTTAAACAGAGGGACACTACACTCAGAGAATCCCATGGTTTGGGGAAAAAGATGGAACATGCCTTCGACATTGAACAACAATACAGACTGCAAAAGAGGGGGCAGAAAGAACTGAGATGACTACAGTTAGATCTGGGATTTAACATTATGTTCTTCATAATTATCCCAATCCTGGAGAAAGAGAAGTGTTTACATTTCTATCAAGTAATACAGGAAGCATGCACTAGTAGTTACAAGTCTTTGGTGCTAGGAAGTCATTTCATATTTAAAGTCTTCATTTTCTAAAATGTTGAGGACAAGTTGGTGGTTTCTCAAATCTCTTCCAAGTGAGTTCCATGAGGAAACCTAGCTCACTTCAGTAATACATGGATGGACTTTAAAACAATTGACAGAAAATGGCCAAAATCATATGTAGTTACCTCCTTATTCAGGAGATCTAATTATTTGCTGTCAACCCAAGAAAGGAAAGGGATGCTGCTAAGTTACCCCTTATCATCCATCTGGGTAGATTTTGAAGTCTCCTAGGTTTAGGGATGATGCTACATCAAAGAAGTCAGCTAGAGCACAATGAACCTAGTATGTAAATTAAAATAGTTATTTGTCTCTAGTAGTTATGACCAGGTCACTGAAGGTATGTGAGGAGAATATCCTCCAATAGAAACTACAAAATTATTAACACTTTTCTTTATATTTGAAGCACAAAACATGAGAGAAACAGCTGAGTTGTCATTATTGAAAACCTTGTCAGTTACCGTTTAGGGACTTGGACAGCTATTAGGAACGTTTGCTCATTCCTTTATTCAAGTTGTTTGTCCACCCATGTAATTTAGAACTGTTCTCTAAAAGAATCCAAGAGCCACTAATCCTAAGAAATAATTCTCCCTAATTCACACTATTCATCAGATCACAGTTAGGTAGAAGTTACTGGGAATTCTTTTAGTTAAATTTTCCCATATTTTCCATAATTAATTTTAAGTAACTACAGGGGTACTTGACATATAAAACTAGAAATTCTCTTAAAATATCAGTTTTACATAAATATTCTAGATATTCATTAATTTAATTTATATGGGGAGTTCATTAAAATGTAAAGACCTCAAGGATTTTTTTTATTTTGATACATATACAAATATGTATATGTATATTTAAATATGTATGTAAATATGTATATTTACTTTTAAATATTTAAATATTTACTTTAAGCGGCAGTTTTTTTCTTTAAAAAAAGGTTTTAAAAGTTACAACATCCTAAGAGTAGCATTAAATTTTGTTGGTAAAGGAAATGGATTTGCATCATAAATAACTGTATTTTAGCTGAAATGAGAGAGAAACCCTCAAAAAACTTGGTTTGGTTACCAACATAATGGTATTTGTGTCAGAGATACTAATCATAGAGGCTAGTCTGATGGAAAGTTTAATATCATACTACAGAAGTGAGTAGTAGTCTATTGACTACATCATTCTTTTGATGTCCAAATGTGTAAGACAAAAGATTTGATTTCTCCAAATTTTCTGATGAAATGGTATCCAAGGCAGGAAAAGCAAATTTCAGTCAACAACTATTAACATCGTGCTCAGCTATCCAGTCAAAGACAACTCAGCTTACCACCCAAAAAAGAACAAAATGAGAGAGTAAAAGGTCTGAGAAAAGGGAAAGCCATCTCCCTTTCAAAGAGTCATGTCTCTTTCTACATTCACCTGATTGTCCCCTTCTTCTTATCTCTCAGAGACATGAACAACAGAGGAAAGTCAACTGCAAGAGAAATAAGTGAGTCACTGGATGTGTCCAATCTCTACAGCATTTAATGTTTGATAGTTTAGAACAGCTATTAGATTTGCTCATAATTTAGGGTCAGTCTCTTTGGTTTGGAGTCAGTTGGGTGGCTGTACATGTATGTATATATATATATGTATATAGAAAAGATATATACATATATCTATATATGTAGTTACCTCCTTATTCAGGAGATCTAATTATTTGCTGTCAACCCAAGAAAGGAAAGGGATGCTGCTAAGTTATATACATAGAAAAGATACATACATATAGAAAAGATATATACATAGATATATACATATAGAAAAAATATATACATATATCTTTTCTATTAGCATGTGTTTGAAATTGTAATCTTCCATTCATTGTATTGGAACCTCACTCACAAGTGTTGTATTAGGGCTGACTCTAGTCCAGACTTGAAAAGACGCCCAGTGAAAGGACTTTTCAGACTCTTCCTGCATTGCATATTCTGATGTCCCTGTGGCTAAACTGATCAAATCTTTGAGCCTGGCCTGTATGGAAAGGAACTACACAAGAGCTGAATGCAGGGAGGCATGACTCACTGTGGGTCACACTTTAACAACCTATCATATTACAGGGTAAATGGCAGAAAAAGAAAACTTTTCTCTATTTGTAGCATGGTTAAAGGAACAAAAGAAGCAGATTCCAAGATCTGTAAGATTGCCTTTGGTTTAGCTTCTGAAAGTACAAGAGAGATAACACGTTATTCCCACATCCCATAAGAAATTCAGCTCTACTACTGAAAACTAACTTGCCCAAAATAAATTAGATCTTTTCAAACAAATCACTTACCTGAGGCAAGTAAGGAGAAAATAATTCTCTCTCTTTAATTACTCGTTTTTGTTGGTCTGGATTAATTTCCAAAATACTCCTGAAAGCACCTGTTATACATCTTTAAAGAAAACAAAATATAAACCCTTTTTCCTTGAGCAAGGTCATGCATTGCTGTCACTGTAAGCAGAAAGATGCAAATCAAATATTTGGGATTCACATAATTTAAAATCTTTAAGTAGCACCAACTTATTCTTAGAACTTTAAAATGGGGGATTGCCTTAGTATACCCACTAATCTGAGCAGTTCAACTATGTCATGGACATTCTAAAATGTACTTGCCTTTGAGATATCTGTCAAATGGACCATCTGTGAGATCAGAGAATCACAGAGTTGGAAAGAATTTCAGAAGTTTCCCCCTTGCTTTTCAACTTGTGGTCTAAATTATTCAAGACAGATGGGCCATCATCCTATTTTAACATATAGTAATGTTTGCTCTTGCCAAATTCCTCTCCCCAACACACATCCTTTTTTATGATGTAAAAGAAATTGTCAACTCTAGTTCACTTGATCGATTTATAAACCTAACATAAATAGAGCTTGAAAATGTTTCAGGATTTGGCTAAATCCAGACAGATTTCAGTTTTGAGAGAGAAAGAGTGCATTCATATCCGTTCAGATACATCATGCATTCCATGATCAAGATAGCCATTTTATTTACAATGTAAGTATCTTTTCTGAAAATGTTCTCATATATAAAATAACATGAAGTACAAATGACATTGAGTGAGTGCTTATAGTATACCAGGCAATGGATTGAGTTGGAATTTCAGCATAGATTCTGTGTGTCAGACTGGGTTCATGTTGAAGATTTAGTTCAACAGGCAAGGAAATAGTAAGAGAAATCAGAGTCAATAAGTTAGACTTAAAGACTTCAGAGTCCAGACAAATGCCAGCCCTATCATTGCATGGCAAAATGGAAAGTCATGGGGTGACATCTTCATGTTTCTTATGATTGTGGAGGGCTTTCCCCTTTAAAAAATATCTTAACAGTCTCACAAAGGTTTGCACACATTCCAGTGGTTCTAGTAGAAATCCTGAAATTTAATCATGGGCAACTTGACTTGGTCTTCACTTGGGCATCTTGGATTACCCAAGAAAAAGAGAAAGGAAAAAAAAAGAGTCTGGTTTTCTCTAGGAGTCAACTGTATGGCAGAAATTTGACATACATAACAACACAACTTTGCAGTGGCCACAAAAGACAGGGCTGGTTAGTCACTGGTTGGTCCATCAAGAGACAGATCCCTGAGAAGTCACGCATCTGTAGAAATCACATTGCTAGCAAGCACTAGCGGGATGGATTTAAAGCTGTTTCTCCCTTACTGTGCAGTCTCAGTATGAGAGAAAACCATTAGAGATAAAATAGAGCACAAGAGCCTGCAACAGGGACAGACATTTCTATAAGAGACATTTCTGTAAGAGATCAAGTTAATGTGAGAAACTACTAAAATATCTTATAATAAATATATCACAATTATTATTATATTTTTAAAAATACATGAAATATATACAAAATATTAAATAGATCATAATTCATTCATACAATGTTATATTGTGCAGCATTAGAAGGCATTTTCACAAAATATTTAATGATTTAGGGAAAGTTCATAATAACAAGGTCACAGAAGCAGGATTCAAGTACTTATATTCAGCTTAGCCTCTACCTGGGATGTGTTTATGTGTACACATATATACACACAGAGAAAACCTGATGATGGAAAAAGTGATCTTTGTTCTTTATCCCTTCATTGTTGTATTTCAATAATTATTTTTAAAAAATTTTAATCAGAAAATATTCAATCATTTTTAAAGTTGATACACAATTCTTGGATATAAGGAATAGGAAAAAGGAAAGACCAGAATAAAAAAGTACAAAATGAGGATGCTAGAAGAGATAATCTCTTTTTCAATGAGAAAACCAAGACTCAGACAATTCTGGTCTGATACTAAAAGTATGAACTAAATTTGGTGGCAAAGGTTGCATAGTATTACCTCCTATTTCTTTTCTTTTTAATGTGATTTATGAATAGGTATATCTTGTATGGAAAACAATGTTTTACACTGAAGCAATCATCAAATCATTGTAGGTACCACATACACCCTTTCAAAAATGAAAGGAAGGTTCTTGTTAGAAAGACAGGCAGCTGGATCCCTACAAACTCTGTCTTCTGTCCACCAGCAAGACTTGCCAAGGGACTTCTGATCTTGCCCCACCAATATTTAAAACCAATGGAATAAGGAATCAAGTTTGCATTACCCCAAGAAATTTACTGGAAATGGCTCTTCCCCTCAGAATTTTTCCCTCATGTGTGCATCTTTTAAAGCCTGAGCAAGCTTGATAACAAAACATGACTCCGCTTCCTCAACTCACCAAAGATACTTTTTCTGGCAAAGGTTTATAATAGATAGATGTCTGGGGAATATTCAAATATGTGTACATTTGTTTCCCTAATTGCCAGAAATATTTACATTGTCCTTATCAGTAGATTACTTATATATTTATTTAGAACGATCATTTACAGTGATGTCCCCTAATTGTTGAAAAGAAACAGCTGTTTGGTGCTTAAAAGAACATGTTGTGTCCCTGTTGACTGACCACTTAAAGGGGAAAGGGATTATAAGTATTAACTTTAGGATTCTGAAATAAGGAAGACCAGTGTTAGGTTGAATGAAAATGATTTCTCAGGAACTTTCTGCTGTAACTGATTTGATATGGGAATACATATGGGAATGGCTAAGATTGGAAGACCAGTTCTTTGGAACTGGCATTTGTCACCAATTTAAATGAGATAGGTCAATTGTGTAGCTGATGTTTCAATTTGAATGCTGTTTCTTCATTCACAATCCTTGCTATTGGACATAAAATGGTAATGATGTCGATTCACTTGGGTGACACCTTGATTTGCTCAGGAGAAAGCTCTTAAAAAGGAACTATTTATCTCAAAGGGGGGAATAGCTCTTTCATTTTCTTTTCACATTCCATTCAAATTACAAAAAAATACAGAAATTCAAGGTCTTTTTCAATGACTTATTTGCATTACACTATGATCATATATACAAAGACTTAAAGTGTTCTTTAATTAAACTGAATATAAAGCTAACATTTCTGCTTTAATTTACCTACAAGAACTATAAAGCACATGGTCAATATTGGCTTTTTCTAGCTTTGAGTAGGTGATAAATAATAAGATTATATTGTCTATATATGAAAAAGTGACTATACTTCAGGGGAAAATTAAGTGAGTTGACTAGTACAACTATGTTAATATAAGAGAAAATGGTTGGATTTGTATTATAATAATATGTCCTGTTAACAGTGTGTGAAGTTTAATTTTAAAGTTCTATGTGAATAGTCTATTGTATACAAATATAGTCAGCTAAAACAATTTCTTAAAGCATAGCAAGCACAGCAGATTTAAATAGGTTTGTGTCAGTATAACTTTCAATCCACCATCATTATCAAATTTTTTCATATTATCTTCTAGGGGAAATGGTTTTGCACCCAGTGGTAAACACAGTTTAGTACATCTCTGAAGGATTTTGGGGGTGGGGTATATGTGGAGTGCGGAAATAACTCACTACTTTAGTTCATGGTATTAGGCATTTTTGAATAATAGCCAAAGAGTTCTTGTCAGTTTCAGGAATTTACTGAGTACACACTTTCACTTTTCAGAAGTGGTCCTGAAATCAAACTTTTAATAGAATGAGATAGCAAGTCTGTTTCATAGGCTCCAGCAATGGCTTGAGGGCTCTTTTCAGAATTTCCACACTAGGAATGTTCACAAATGTCAATAAAACTCAACTGTGGAGCCAACTAGTCATGGTGGGAAAATGATCACTTAAAAAAATGTCTTTACTGCCAGCAGAAAAGGCAAGCCATGGAACTTCATAGGTTCATCAAAAAACTAGACAAAGCAACACATTGCAAAGGTTACCAATGGAGTTTTCTAGTCAACAATTCTGGATCAAATACCAGACTCTTCTTTGCAAGAAGAATCTTCTTTCAGTAGTTACCCTAGACAAATCACACTATTTTTTTTCCAAAGTGATTTATCTCTAAAATGCATTTAATAACAGCATGTTACTCCACTGGGTATGCAACTATAAATGTATTTCTGGGGTTCTTTGTTTATTTGATTTCTCTTTTAAACATTACATTCCTTTAAAAGCTTAGCTCATAATTCTATCTCCAATATCAATCTGTCCAAACAGTTGTTTATTTGTTAAGTAAGATCCATTTTGTTGGAAAATTATGGATAAATGTATGAAACTATTAATAAGAAACTGTTATGGCCTATGCCCGCACAGTAAATCTTCAGTCACGTGAGATACTATCACATCTTCATTACATGATTGTTTTTATTAGCCTTAGATAAATGTCTGTTAAATAAAATGACAAATATCAAACTCTTTCAGGATAAAGCTCACCAGGTTACTTGAATTGGGTGATGCTGAAGCACTACACTTTATCATTTCAATTTATAATAGTCAAACTTAATGAAATCACTTAAGTTTAGTTTCTCAGCCAGAAGCATAATTCATCAATTTACAATGAAAAATATATTATTTTTTCTAAAGGTCAGCAATTGCCCTAATTCCACCACTCTGGTACCTTTCTGGTGGTAGAAAACACAAGATACTGTTCTCTTTCCCTCCTCTTGTTCCTTCCTTTCCTCCAGGATGAAAGATAAATACTATTGACCTGTCTTATCTATGACTAATACAATTTAGAATCTCAGAGGAAGTTTTAAAGACACCCACACTAATGTAAACAATAAACTAATTAATAAAAATAGACATCCTCACTAAACCCAACACCTATTATCTAGATGACAAAAATGAATCTCTAATAAATAATTTTCCTAAAGAAGCACATTGTAAATCAAGAACCTGACCCTGATATCCTAAATTATAGCCATTCAATTTCAATATTCAGCCTCATCCTAACTATGGTAGTTTGAAAAGAGGCTCCCTAAACATTATCCACATCTTAATCTCACCAATACATAAGTGTTGACTTACATAGGGGAGAGGCTCTAAATGGCATCACATTTGGCCTTATCAGAGTTAGGCCAGGGAGATAAAAAATATACAGAAGGAAAGATGTGAAAACAGAGCAAAGTACCTTAAGATGCTGACATTGGAGACTGAAGTAATAATGACTAAAAATCAAAGAATTTTGATAACTGCCAATATTCTAAAATAGGAGCAGAAGAGGAAGAAGAGCTAGAAGAGGCAAGGAAGGGATTCTTAAAGTCTGTGGAAGGAATGAGATCCTACCCAGGATCTCAGGAATGAGATTTCTGCCCAGGGATACTGATTTAGAACTTTCGGCCTCCATAACTGTAAGAGGATAAATTTCTGCTCTCTTAGGTCAATAAATCTGTTAAAGTGCCAACAGGAAAATAATGTACCTAAAAACACACAAGTCCCTAATTTTAAAAGTGTATGTAAATGGTATGTACAGAAACAAGTATTTCATACACAGACCGCCCTGGAAATTTCATACAACTCTACATCCAAAATAACCTTATATAATATATTATCTTTGAGTTAACTAGACTGTGATAGTTTTTATTATTGCTGTTTTTACTGTGATTTAGAAGAAATTTATTTAGAAGATTTTCTCACTGACAAGATTTTTCTTTAGATATCTTGAGTAGTCACAATACATAAATACATACATAGTTTATCATTGTCTATGTTATTTTTTCAGAGAACTGATTTCATGATATTGATTTTATCCTTTCAGTTTCAGAGGATCATTTGTAAAAATATTTTAAGTATGTCTCCATAAACTAGACATATTTCAGTAGGAGAACTGAAACCCCCAAACGTATACCATAAGGACAATATCTCATCTTTCTTGCTATGTTTGTATTTATCCATTGAATAATTTTGGTTGGCATGTAATTGGTGGGTATTTTTGACCTTGGAGAAAACATCTCTTTTTAAGCTTACGCCTTAAAAAGCATGAGAATGGATGGGTTAGTGTTGATTAAAAGTTAGTAGACTTACTCTACAGTTTCATAAGACAGTACAATGATTTAAAGTAAATGGTAGAATAAAAGGGTCTTATTGCTAAGATTAGATATTTTTCTAAATAAATGTTTGCTGAAATTTGGATTTTTAATAACAACAAGGTATTTGTCTGAAGGACTTTGTAGATCATATATAGTAGTAGATCATATATTTCTAGCCATTAGCATCTAGTCGCAGTGGATTTTTTTACCTTTTGGAATTAATTTGTGTGAATTTTTTTATCATATATCTTTATTAGTAAATATAGGCAATGAAGTCATATAATTAAGTCATTATAATGACATAATTAATTTCATATAATTAATTCACTAATAAATATAGGTAATAAAATAATAGGCATAAAATAGGCATAAAAGGTATAAAATAAATACAGGTAATAAAGTCTTATATAATTGATTCACTAGAATTTATAATGAATCTTATATCATTAATTCACTAATAAAAATTAAATATTGTGGCAAAGTTTGAATGCTTACTTATCAAATATTTTACCACAGGAACAAACAGACAAAAACCTGTTACTTACCACTAAAGTAAGGGGAAAATACTCCCAAGAAGTAGGGATGTTAGTATGGGTATATTATTCTGAGGAACAGTGCAATTAATCTGTTAGTCAAGTTATAGAAAACTGTGATGTTTGTAGGTCAGAAAATTCCAGCAATTCCCAATGATTCAACTAAGTAGATCTCTTGAGATCGATTGCTTTGTGATGATAAATCCATAATTCAATTCAAAAGAACACCATGAACACCTGAGTCCTTAAAATCTATTTTCCTTACTTTATCACTTTAAAAGAATTTATACTTTATGGGCCCAGTAGAGTCATTCTTATAGAATTTGATCTTAATATTTAAAGAGAAGAGTTTTTTACCCTTGGAAAATATCTAACCTTCTTCATGGAAAAATTTGAGATCCAAAATGATCAAAACTTCATTAGAACAGGCAAAAAGCGGGACTTTGCTGTTATCTCATCTTCTGTCCCCCTACCAAACCAGAGAGAAGCAAATTTTTGTTGTTTCTTATATCAAGCTCAACACCAGACCTTTTATACTCTAGAATCCCAATAAAAGAAGCACATCCATGCTCCAGACAACAGGTTTTTCTAAGAAAGAATTTATCTTAAATTTTAGCCTTTTAGTCTTTTAAACAAAATTCTTACACTCTGCTAAGGATTTACCCCTACAGAGGAAGCATATTTATATCAGTTGGTATTACAAAGATGCTCATTATAAAGTAATATTAGCATCAAGTTTATCCTTGATACCAGGGATAATCAGGGTCTCAACAAGTTGAACAACAGAATAGTCAGTTTGGGTGATTTGAGAGAGATTAATATAAAATGTAATTAACAAATGTATGGGCAGAATGAAGAGATTACACAAGTTAGTGTGCCACACCATGGGCCTAGTGCTGTAGGTTGAATGCTTGAGTTTCCCAAAAATAGTTCAAGTTAAGACATTAATGCCCAATGTGATAGCACTTTGAAATAGACCCTTTAGAAGGTAATTATTCATGAAGGCAGAGTTTATAAAAAAAATGTTTCAGAGATATCCCCAGCTTCTTCTGCCATGTAAGGACACTTTAGAAAGATAGTTGCCCATAAACCAGGATACCCCCACCAGACACTTAATCTCCAGGCACCTTGATCTTGCACTTTCAGCCCTCAGAATTGTGAAAAATACACTTCTGTTATTAGAGACCCACTATATGCTACTTTCTGATAACAGTTGTTGGAGACAAAAATAGCAAAGGTCAGAGTACTATGTGCACTTCTAGGCTTGAAAGGAAATGAAGAGGCGAGGCGAGGAAAGGGAGTGGTCTGTAGGAGTGTCCATGAGATCCAGCCTCAGCCAATCAGACACAATCTCCTCCATTCTCAGTGATTGACATGGGACTGGGTCCATGACTAACCATAGCAAAACCCAGTCAATTCCTGGGTGTTCAGTGGAATAAACAAGAGAAAGGAGTTGGCACAGTTGTAGGGTTTGATAGGAGAAAAGGTTGTGTGAGACAGAATCATTTTCTTTTCCATTTGACTTGAATTAGACAATATAAAATCTGGAGATACTATGTAGAGAGATTTCTGTCATGGTGAAGCATATGCAGAGGGAAAAAAATCCTTGTCATTTAAAAGAAAATCAGCAGTGAAGGGGCTAGATCTTGATGACAATTTCTTAAACTTATTTAGCTGGTGCTATTCCAAGTTTTTGAAGTATATGAGCTGACATATTTAAGTTATCAGAAACTTGTAACCAAAAATCCCTAACTATAACTACCTAATGGAGCATCTGGTTTACTAGAAGCACTAGAAAACATTCACTGAACTAATTAAATAGAATCCTAGCAAACTGATATTTGTCTATGTGTCATACTCCTAAGCTCAAACTATGATGTTGGTCAGATTTCACACCCTTCCCTTTGGTTTTAAGACATAACTTGAAATGTGTTCACTGAAGACAGACAGAACTTTCTGTTCTTCTCCAGCAGATGACAGTTAAGGAAGATGCTTTGTGGTTGAATAATTTATGAGATAGCAAGAGCCAAGCCTGATGTTTTCAAGGTGTTGAAAACTTATGATGAGCCTGCTGATTTTTTTTCAACCCATCTGCTAAGTTGCTCCTGACATTTGACAGTTTCAGGGGGCAAGGGCAATGTTTGGAATACTGTTTCCTAACACAACATAGGAAACATAAGACTGGGATTTTTCCTTTCTGTTTTTTTTTTTTTTTTTCATTCAATTTCACCTCTCCTGGGGCATTCTCCTGCAGCTATAGTCAACTGTTATTTTTTTAAATTTCTGAACCAGATGACAATCATTTCCTTGGTTTTTACCTAATCCAAATCAATGTGCTGACTGAGGCAATACATGGGAATTTCACAGCCAACGAGACCAGGGGTGGGAGCCTGAAGTGAGTTAGGTCAGTTTTCCCCAGGAATCTGGAATTAGTGCAGAGCAATAGAGAATGGAATTGATCCAGTCATTCTATGTGCCTGGAAATACAACATGTGGACTTGGGAACTGTGGGTGGGCATCTTTTCCCCACGATGTGGAATGAGGAGCAGAGACTGTGACTCTGTCAAGACAAAATAATCAAGCAGACACAAAGCAGAGAGTGTTCTGGAGCACACAGAGAGAATGCACTCCCCGATTCACTCCTCTAGTTTTTCCCTCACTGCATTCTTGCTTGCATTACAAAATTTCTACATCTTTATACTAGATCTTCATCTGCTGATTAAGCTAACTCAAGTTGATGTTTATCCCAAAAAAGAAACCACCAACAACGTACATATATTAACCAAAAAAAACTCTTAAGATAAAAAATAGCCTAGGTTATTCCTAGAAGAAATATTCCAGTTGAGAGAAACAAAACTGTTGCTAACAGTCACTCCAGAATCATCAAAGTGGCCTCATAGCTCTGAAATAAGGAAAGTTCTCAGTTGGCCAGCTGTGCAGAACTGAAACAGAATGGGCCTAATCCATGGATTCATAGAGTTGTTGGAAGTGAATTTCATTCTGCAGTCTTCGGCCTGCAACTGAGCCATAAAATGTATTCCTGGTTAAAAAGTCCTTTACAAGTCCTATTCCCTGACTTTGTAAAGTTGTCTGCACACAAGAGCAGCTCTCAAGCTGAGAGATGTCATGTTTGCATCACTGCTGACATGTAGACAAGTCGTTAGATGGTCCATTAAATAAATGCCCCTTCCAAGTATGGGGCACATCTGTTCGTTGACAGCGCTGCCCTACCTGTCTCTATATGCTTGGAAATCCCCAGTTTGGCTCATTAAGGAGAAACAGACACAGTTATCATGTTAAAAAACATTCGTGTATTTTATTCTGTCATTGCATTTGATGAAACTAAAGAAATTTTAGGTTATGAAATCTGCATTTCTTCCTCTTTGTTTTAAAAATGTGTGGTGTAATGTGTCTTTTTGCTGAGCAAACACACTATCAAAAACAGTATAGCAACATGTTCTTTTTCATCATATATATAATGACCTACTCCTTATACTAACTGTAAGATAATTATCCCCATTATTGGAAAACCTTGAAAATATCTGTACAAAAGTACAAACAGACATTAATGAAATCTGCAGATGATACTAAATTGGGAAATGCTATTTTCATTACTAATGACAATGGATCAAGAAGCCAGACTCAACAACAGCATCAGTGAGTGGGGAGGAGAGAAAGTTATATTTGGGAGAAAGGCAAAAGGAACTATGAAACATTGACATGAATCTAAAACACAGATGCAGTGTGACTGGTGGACAGGTGATTCTGGAAAGTTCACTTGTCAAACCATGAGGAGGCAAGTTGATGACCAGTTAGACAGCCCTGTTCTCAGGGGAACAAGAGTCGAATTATTTTTAGTCTCACAAGTAGAGGTATTGTGTCTCAAAAAAGATAGTCTTTTCTTCTAAGACTTCAATGAGACCGCACCTGGCATAGGGTGTTTAGTTCTGGAATTGCACCAGAATGATGTTAAAAAAAAAAAAAAAAAGCCCTCATATGTAAAATTTCAAACTTTTTTTTTTCTTCAAAGAAAGACACTTTCAGCTTTTATCATTTTCTAAAACAATACACCCACCACTTTTATTGATTTGGTCATGCTTTCATATAGTTGAGATAAATCTTGATGCCTGATAAACATTCCCCAGTTAGTGTATTCAAACCTCCCAACACCCACACTCCCACTGTTTGACCCTTCCTCAGTCTTCTGGGGTTCAGTTATTGGAATTCCATCCTTGCAGCTGCTCAGGCTTTAGATGATCCTGAATTCTGCTCTCTCTGTGCAACCATCTTCCGTACATCAGCAAATCTGTAGGCTCTAACTTCAAAATAGATCTGGAAGCTCACTGTGTGTCACCACTTCCACTGCAGCAGTGCTGACCAGGCCAAGAAGATCGCTGGCCTAACAGACCATAATAATATCCTAGTGGGGCTCTGCATCTATGACGCAGATCATGTCACTCCCCTTCTCAAACTCTCCAGTGCCCTCCCAATTTTCTGTGTGAAAGCCTATAAGCTCTGCTGTGGTTTGGCATCCCTTCTTTTTCCCAAGACAGTCTCTCTTCCTGCCTTGTCAATAACTCTGATCACACGGGCCTCCTAGTTATTTCTCTAACAGATTCCTGTTGTGTCTCTACATTGGAATTCCCCATGTCTGAATTCTCTTGCCCATAAGGCCCCTTGGTTTATACCTCAAAATCCCCTCTGTAGTGAGGCCTCCCTAGGCCACTCTAATGAAAACTGTGACCCACAGCTTCATTGCCTCCATTTTCCACTCTTCCCACTTTATCTTTCTTCATTGTACCTAGCATCAACTAATATATATATCTATCTTACCTTTTTTCATTTATCATTCATCCTCTCTCCTGGTAAACATACCCAAAATACACATTCCCATTATTATTTTTTTTTTTTTTGTCTATTTTATTCCCAGGTCTAAATAAACCCGTCACATTGAAGGGTCGCCATGATTATTTACTGGAAAATAGAGTGCAACTTGATGCCTGCTGACATGTAGATCATGCTAATTTTCACAATCAAAATATTTATTCATAATTAATAAATTAAAAAAATCTAGATCACATACAAAGAACACCTTTATATCTGCAGCAAAATTAGGAATCCTTCAATAGTAACTCTCATTGTCTTCACAGTATATATTAGCTCCTCTCCAAGGCTAAGAATGTTTTTTTTCTCACTCAAGCACCATTTCTAACTAGAATTAACTCTATTAAATTTTTAATCAGCAGGGAATACATGTTCAGAATCATTCCATCATTAAGGCAGAGGACCTTTTGAAAAAAATCTGAAAAATAAGGAAAATGATCTTCAGAAAAATAAATCTTATAGAAAGAACACTGGTTCTGGTGACAAAAGCTAACACTGTGCCACAGTTTTATCAAAATACATCTGTATTACTTGTTTAGCATTCAATAACCCTAGGGTGAAGAAAGAGATTGATGTTATTCCTATTTATATGGCATAACTCAGCAGAGCAATTGGAAATCATTTACCTGGAGTTCGTAAATGGGTAATTAGGTAAATGGTGTTAAGTACCTGAACCCAAGCAGAGTCCTTATTCTTGTGCATTATGTCCTCAATTTTTTTGGTCTCAGGACCTCTTAACAAAATATTAAGGACTCCCAGAAAACCATGTGCATTATACCTATATGCATGCCCAAATTATGGCCCTGTAGTGTCTCCAATTCCCATTTCCTCACTTGTACAATGCAGGTATTAATATATAACTCTGACATTACATTTTTTTTTAAAACTTGTGATAATCATAGGTTAAGCTCCTGGCAGAGCACGTGAATGCAACAGGTACTTGCCCAAACTCATAGAAAACTATTGGTCAAGCTAGAATCCAAACACATATTTTCTGATCCCAACCTGAAGCTATTCCACCTTATTATGTCAGCAGGAACAGAACAGATGCCAGCATGGCTGCTGTTACACAAGAAGCAAAGTGGCCAATTCAGTTGATTCACTGGTGTTCCTAGTTAAAATCCTAGACAATGAATGGAAGCAATTGAGTAAAGTCATTGAGAATATGCATGCCTGCATTAGGGTCATGAATTTGCTGTGTACGAACTGGGTGACCTTGTGCAAGTACTCTGATCCCCTGAGGTCTCTTCTGTAAAATCAGATAATAATAGGACCGGACCCACTATTAAGGGTTTCCATGAGAATTAAATGAGATAATGTACAGAAATAGTAAAGCACCAGCCAAATAAAATGTTCCATTATGGTTAGCTGCTTGCTGTTATAATAATAAGCATTGTTATTATCACCACTCAGCTCAATATCACTTCATAGGGAAGCCTTTTCTGACTCTTGAATCAAGGCAGCCCACTTTAAGATCTCAGTGCTCTACTGTTCCTTCATCAGACTTAATCTATTGCAAAATTTCATTTCAATATGTGATTATTTGATTGATGTTTATGGTATAGCTTCTAAGCTCAATAAAGATAGGAATGAGCAAGAAAGAAAAAGAAAAATACTGAATGATCTCATCTATATGTGGGATATTGGGAAAACGAACAAACAAAAGGATAAGAAAAAGTTAAAATTGACAGCAAAACTGAAGCATAATGCAAAGGAGGAGGAGGTTGGGGGAGGCATGGGCATGAGAGATTGTGATGGCAGTTCATGAGTGACAGGATGGTGGGAGAACCTCGGGGTTGTAATGATATAATCAATTTTTAAAAAGTTAAAAAAATGGAATCTGTTATGCTCATCATTTTGCCCCCAATACTGGCTCACAGCCCAACACAGAGCAGGTTTCTGTAAATATTTATAGAAAGAATGAATAAAATATTAATTTTCTGGCTTGGCAAAGCATAGTTTCACACCATTACATAACTTATGTGAAGTTTTTCTGGCACTTGTTAGTCTGTAGGCTGGGGATTTTTTTCTAATCTGCCAACTTGCTGGTCATCCATAGAATCTAAACATGTTCTTTAAAAAATCTCCAAGTAATTTGTATGCTTCTTGAAGATTCAAAAGTATGGACATCTGCCTACGTTTTACCAGTTCCAATGAAAAAAAGAGATGCAGGGGGAGAGAAGGGGAGGGAAAAGAATAGGAAAAAAGATAATCACTAATCTCTTCGGTAAGGCAGATCTCTCTTGCACCATCCCATGTCTGATCATATCCCCAATACAAATACTATTACAAGTGTTGTCATTTCTAAAAAGAAGCTCATTTAAAATTTTTTTCAGTCCCAGCCAGGCTGCTCTTATTTCCCATTCACATATGATTTTTTTTCCAGAAGAATATTTTGACCTCAGTTGAATAATTTATTTCAGAGACTTTACATCCCAAAATATTCCCCAGGGAGACAAATCACCATCTGGGCCCACTACTGGAAAAAACAGTCCAAATCAAGAACAGAGTGTCATTTTAGTTACAGAGATGCACACGTTGAATGCCTGCTTGTTCATACAACCCCAGAAAGAGGAGAGAAAAACACAAATCAATACAATGGCAATACAAAAGCATCAACCTGTTCCAATAGCCCTAAATAATGAGAGAAACATGCATACTACCTAGTTGACCCCTGGAAAAATTATAGCCTAATTTTTAATGAAAATATTATTATTTATAGAATTTATACCCATTTTCAGATGGTAAAGTCCATCCATTATTGAATAATAATATACCAGAACTTGAAGAGCTTTGTGAATGGTCTGCCTGTGTTCAGCCCTAGTGATTTTGTGACATCTGATTTAAAATACCCTTTGCTGCTGTGTCCTCTGCTCTCAAGGGAAGAAATGGACTTGATCAGAAACTACTCACATTTCTTTCAACTGGATCCTCCTTGTGTTGGAACGCTGAACTCCTAAGAAGTGAATCTGAGAAATCAAGAAGTTGCTGAAACTGTAGAAATCACCCTCACAATGTGTATGCCCCTGTGTCATAATGTTCCCATCCCCCTTTTTATTCGGGATTTCTGAGGATGGCAGTGTGACAATGTACCCAGTGCTAAGAAGATTGGAATTGGGTATATGTCAGAAGGCAAAGCTAAAATAACAGCTGTCTAATGGTTTGACTTTACAAGATGAGGCAAGGGGCTGAAATTGGGTCTTTCCCTCGATGCATGGACATAAAAAACATAACTTTACTGATTACTTGAAAGAGGGCAATTGCCAGTACAGCCCAGCCTAGCACAGTTTACATTAGTAAACAGCTTGGGTTTTGGAATCATATAGCTCAGAATTTGAATACTGGCTCTCATATTAGCCAGTGATGCCTCCTTAAAAAATGTACTTGTTCCTCATCTCTAAAAACATAGGTGTATAGTTTTCTTTCTTAAAAAAATTTAGCTTATTTTTAAATAAAGTACTTTCCTTTACACATTGTTAATATTTGGACAGTACATGATATCTTCCCTCAGCTGTGGTCAATGCAGTTTTCCCACCCTCAAATCACCTTGAGTCCATCACCTTAGTCCCTTGTGTGCTTCCCTCCCTATACCCCCCACTGTGACCATTTCCCAGCACCCCTTCACCTTCCTCCCCTCCTCAATGCCTCAGAATTAACTTCAGCTTTCAAAGTTTGACTTTGATCTTTGGTTTCTCTATATTCTACATATGAATAAAACTATCCATAATTCTCTTTTTCCTTTTGACATTTTGTTTAGCATAATCCCTTCCCAGAAACCATAGGTATGTGATATCACTTCATGGAATTTGTCGTGGATTAAAGATTTTGTCATATAATGCTCCTAACTCTCAACAATCATTAGTCTTTGTCTTCCTTATTCCCTTCCTTATTGATTGTACCATGACATATTCCCTTTCCTTCAAAAATGCTGAAGGAAAAAGAAGGAATGGGGAGGTGAGGAGAGTGATCTGGGAAGGGAACAGGAGAAAACAGTCTTCTAGTGTTTATTGACAACTATGAATTAAAGAAAATGCACTTGTCAAAAGAGTTTAAGTTCTTTATGTCATGATTATTCTCTTTTCAATATAAAATTGACCATATGCTTATTTATTATTTCATATTTTCATATTAGCTGTTTTAGCATTATTCAGTTTTTAAAACTCTTTGGTGTCTCTTCTACACAGTTAATATTTAAATCAATTTATTCTACCAACCAGAAACTGTGCTTTCACTCCTAATCATAGTTTGGAAAAAGTATTAATATGATTCTCAAAGATTTGAGTCTTGCTCTGGTGGTACTGGAACCCTGTCCCAGGAAACTGCCTCCTAGCCCTCAACCTTGGGCAGCTTTATCAGGGAAGCAATGTCAAGAGGGAAACACTCAAAGATTGATGGGGAGTCAGGGAAAGAGTCTTAATCCAGGAGCTCTTGGCGCCAGGCATAAGACAATCTCTAAATTGTAGCACAGAGAATTACGGCTCATGATATGTGTTGGGTGTTCCCACAGCTAAAAGTTTAGACTGACACAAAGGGAATCCTCCTACAATCCTGGCGGCTTTGGTGATGGATGAATTTGGTTTGCATAGACTGAGGGCAAGAAGAGTAAACACAGTGCACTGAAGCTAAATGGAAAGAGCAATTCAGCAGCCATGGACATTGCTAATAGGGTATAACTGATGTTTGTCCAATTAGGTAGTATTCTATTTCAGAAGTTCCTACCCACTTTAAATGTGACATTGTTTAAAACATTTCTGTAGAATTTTCAGTTGTTTTAGTAATTTACACACTACTACCAGCTGTCTTGCCATACTTTAATTTTATGAAAGATAACAAGAGCTTTAAAGTTACTTAATTATTCATCATGAGCCACTGTTTACTTGAAGACTCTAATTAGAAATTAAGGGTGCACATTAAAATCACCTGGGAGTCTCAATGCCGCGGTCATACCTCAAATCAATTTAATCATTTCAATGATTCTTTTTTACATTTTCTAGGTAATGCTAATGTGAAATCAAGTTTGAGAACCAAATTACAGATTCAAAGTGTTGAAGTACTGGAAATGGAGGGTATTTGTGTTAGGTATGAGAAAGGGGGAATTCCTGGCCATACACTGTCCTAACAAGCTCTGGAAATGATTCAGATACTGATAGATCAGATCCTTGCACTGAGTAATTCAGGAAAGCAATACAAATGTTGTACTTTTTTTACACAGCTTATGAAACATTTCTATAAATTCAACATTGCTTCCAGAGTTAAGTCAAGTTCAATAGGAAATAGTGTAGATAAGCCTAGAATTCTGTGGGTTTTTTTTTTTTAATCTTCACAAACATGTGTGCTCATATTCTCAGTATCGACAATACAAGTTGCTACTAATATGACAATGGTACTGGTGATGATGATGATATTTTAATAAATGTCAATGAGAACTTGTACTGAGTGATTACTCTGGTCAGGTACTATGTTAAGCACTATAAACATATTTCTCATTTAGCCATCCCCAAAACACTAAAATACATACAATTAGCATTTCCATACTATGGAAGAGAATTAAGAGATTAAAAAGCTTATCCAAGGCTACATGACTAGCATGTGTCAGAAGTCAGATTTTATAACAATATCTGAAATCTCATTTGACATATAATGATGAACTAAGTAAATTACGCAGTGAACCAATTATTGATTAAAACTTTAACTTTTTATTTTGGCATCACCATAGTAGGCTTATGATATTTGGTGTAAAATATTTGCTGAATTACAGTTTTTTTTGTCCTCTCAGCCTGGCGTAGAAAATGGATACAATACTGACTATATATAATAGTGAATGCCTAAAGTGTTGTTAGAATACAAATCTGGGCAAGTAATTTTGATTTGGTGAAGAGAATGCTGTTTGGCTGGGAAGAGAGAATGAGTTAAGCACAGGAGACAGATTATTCTGAAGGATTTAGAGTGTATAAGAGACTTCCAGGCATAAAAGAAAGCATTATAGATGGAAGGAAAGAAGAACCAAGCACACATGAAAATGTAAGGAAGCTGGTGGAAATGGTCAGTCCATATCAGTGTTTCTCAAAATGAAGTGGGTACCAAAATCATGTGGAGGCTTGTTCAAACAGATTACTGGGTCCAATCCCCAGAGCTTTTGATTCGATAGGGCTGTTTAAGACAAAGAATTCACACTTTGAAAGAGTTCTCAGGGGAGTTCTCTTCTTGCACAGATCCCAGAAGGTTCTACATAGAAGGATTCTCTGGAAATTTCTGCAGTGCATATGTGCATATGAGCTTGCTAAAGTCAGCAAGACTTGCACCAAAAGAAAATACCCCAAGGTGAGAATTTGCTTTATTCCTGCAAGAGGTGGTGGTTACATTTTACTACTAATTTGGGGAACAATTCATACTGAAGCTCTTCAGCAGCATTCTCTGCTGAGAAAACACAACCTGGGATTTGACTGCATTTCTGCCCCATCAGTGTCCTGTTCACGCTCAGTGATGGCCTGTGGCAAAGGGATTGAGCACACTAGCTCTTTTGTTGTGCTAGCGAGTATTTACATCCAATTCACAGGGAAGAAGGCTCTTCCTCCAATTCTGGTGCTGTGTCTGCTGACCCCAGGTGAGTTCTAACCAAGGTGGTCTGTTGACCGTGAGTGGCCACAAGGGCAAGGGGACTTGCTCTCACAGAGCAGAGAGCGCACTGGGAAGCCAGCCTCAGTTGGATGGGACTGTGTCAGATGACATCCTCATGAAATTCTTCCTTTCCCTCCACTTTTAATTCAATTACCACACTGTGGTTCTCTCATTTTCCAGGATGCAAAAACTAGACTGTACTTACCACTACTTTCCAACCCTTTTGAAATGGGATGAGCAACTCTGAAAGGCCTATTTCCAAATCTTTCTTCTTCTCTGCACCTCGTGCACCCCCCCCAAAAAAAGAACAACTCAAGACAGATACTAACTAGATCTACAGACCTTATATATCCCAGTAATTGGGGAACATGAAGGATCTGCTCTAATCCCTGCCTTCTTCACTTGGTTGCTGTGCTAGCTGATGGCCAGCAGCTGTGTGTATTACATTCCCAGCAGGGTCCGTTCCCAGTCCCACCATTATTGCCAGAATCAACAAGAGAGGAGTGGAAATCACTTACCAGGGAAAGAAAGAAAACACAAGTGTGTTGTTTTGATTCTATGTTTCTAAGGAAATTCCCTATTACTCCATTGTAATTGTCTGGAAAACTTCTAGAAGGCTACCTAGCAGTCCACTTAGTTACTAGTCAACATAGTGCTGGAGACACCTGGGATTTTCATTTTCTTGCTGTTGATCAGAAATAAGGAGAGAGAAATGGTCTAAAAGATAAATATTACCTGAAAGAGGGTGATCCTGGGACCAGGGTTGCATGGCTACAGGAGGGGGAGGGGCTCGCTCCATTTTGGAATATGGATGTGTGGGGGAAGGAGAATTGGAACTTTATTATCAATATTAATAATGAGACTTCAGATTCCCTTCCAGAGATGAGGTATTTTTGTCATCATGTCTATTAACCCCTACAAGTACCCAATTAAGGGAGATAGTTGTTCCAGAGAAGTTTGATTAAATTCACAGATAGTTTGCAAAATTACTTTGGGAGTTGTGGAAAATGAATTTCACTGCTGAACTTCTTTGAATAAAAAAAAATCAAGCTTCTAGCCTGCACCTTGGAATTTCCATCTGTAACAGATCATAAAATATCCACAACCTTGCATGTAGTTTACTCTTCTCCAGAGATGCTCAATATGCTTCTTCCAGGTTTGTGGTAGCTCCCAAAAGGGTTGGGGATATCTTCTGTGTTTGTGGGGCACCAGGGAAAATTCTAACCCAGGCGCAGGTAGACAGAAACCTGTTGCCAGGTTTTGGTCAGAAGAAACAGTGTCTGTGTAGCTGTAGGCTGTAGATCTTCATTTTCCCTTGGTTCCTAGAATAACTGCTGTAAGTAGCTATGACATATATAACCTGCTTTTCCACTGAAATAAGTATGCATTCCTGACCCTACAACTGATGCACAGAATGTAATAGAAAGATGAACAAGTGCCCTTTCAAACTTTAAATTTTCTAACAAGGATATCCAAGGCAAATACTCCCCTGTCCCTGAGTTCTTAGGTTTTATTTATTTAAGGCAGCATTATCCAAATTGTTTTCTGCAAACATTAACCTCAGGAGATGCCCTGGAATAAAAGGCTTTATGGTGGTAAAATTGGGACAATGCTGCCAGCTCTGTGTCTCCTGATCCATAGTCTTTCACAAACAAGAGTTCTTATTAAAAGTCTACCTGAGCACAGTATTATCAAGTCCCTTTCTATTTTTTTTTATCTCATTAAATTTTCAAAATATACTCCTGGGGATACTGATGTACCCCATGTTACACATGAGGAAAATGAGGTTCAGGGTTAATTAAATGAGTTGCCCAGTTAAAAGTAAAAAAGTTAGGGAAGGGAACCAGGTTTCACAATCACTTTCATTTCTGAGTCTAGACTTTTACTTTCCCTGTAACTATGTGGGTACCTTCTCATGTTGCTATTATTGTGTTTCTTTCATATTGGTTTGTTTTTTTTTTTTTAACACAACTGAATTCATTCCTAACTGTAACACTTGGTTATCTTTTGTTAGTATCTTTAATTTTATTTACATCATCCCATAGAGTGTACACTTTAAGTAATAGCTTTTCCTAACATCAAGCTTTTATGCTCCTACCTTATTTGCCCTTTGTATAACTACTTCAAGCGCTCTTTAGTGGATTTTCATCTGTCTCTTTGAGAGTTTATGGGTAAATAAAGATGTGAGGGAGACAGGGTGTGTCTGGGTTGATTTGCCCTGCCTTTAGCTAGGGAGTCTTCTTCTGCAAAATGAACATGAGTAAAAGTAAGAAAACAAATGATGCCCAAGGTATAGAATTAACTTGTGTTGGGTGTGATTGAGATTTCTTTTAATCATTTAATAACCATTAAATGATGTGTTGTGTGTTTTTTTTTTTTTAAACCTGAAAGGTGTGTTTTGGGAAGCAGGCTATGATGAAGGAAGGGAGAGACAGAAAATGATTCTGTACCTTTCCCACTCACCTTAGGGGATTATTCATTACATATAGAATTGGGTTGTCCACGAATCACTTTCCTAATGCATGTGTCTGCTCAGAAAACTAACTATTCAAGAGGAGATATGAGAATATGAGTTGTTAGCAGGGGCCCTATCTCATCAGAGGCAGAGCCAGAAGGTACTATATATATGGTACCCTTGGTTCCATAAAACTTTCTGGGGTGAGGAGAACAAATTGTGCCTGATTTCCCATCATCCTTGACCCAACCAGACTTCTCATACAGCTGGTCTTTAATTTAATGCTGTGATTTATAGATGTATTTTTTAACCTACGAGAGTGCAAAAGTGATATGCAATAGACACCGTGCTTCAGGTTTGGCATTTTGGTCTTTTCCCAGGCTAGAAAGGTCTAAGTTACTCTCTTGGGAAGCTGAGCAGTGGCAGCCAGCTGCTACAGGCTACCCATCATGCAGGTCTGAGAATAAACACTATTGTGTATTATGAACTAGCATTGTTTAGATACTGTGTTTTGTGCTTCTGTATCCCATTCTGTCTACAAAAAACCCACCTGTGTGGCCCAATTCTGGTTAGAACAAAAGAAAGGCAGTTATTTACTCCTGAGATGAAACTCAAGATAACTGCTGTAAAGTCAGTGTTCTGAGCATGTAGGTAAAGTTAAGCTATGCTGTTCACTAGGTGAGGTGCAGGAAATGTATTTCAGCTTGTGGAGGGTTTGTCAGGACATAACTTCATGTTAAGTTGGGAAGTAGCTGCACATGTTTGAATTCTCCAAGAACTGACATGTGAAAGAATTTATCTTCCCATTGCCCCCTTGCTCAGTCAGAAATAATTTAATGAGTCCCTACACTGAACTCAGTATTTCCTTTGTACACAGACCAACTGCTCTGTGTGGCTTGGATGATGTTTGAGGAAGTTTTTTTGTTGTTAGAACTGTGGTTAATTTTCCTCATGAATTACTCCATCTATACCCTAAATAATCTTACAAGATAGAGTCTATTACTGGTAATGGTTTACAAAAGAGCAAGCTGAGGGCAGGTGAGAAGAGATGGCCTGCTAAAGGACACATGGCTAGTAAGAGGCAGAGCAGGCTGCTAACCTCACTCCCTTGAATTCTACAGCCTGTGCCCTTTACTCTAGAGCCTGTGCCCTTTACCAGTTAAGTGATGGGAGCACCGCTACTGCTATTCATTTTGTAGACTAAGTGAATTCTAGTTAGTAAATGTAAATAAAGAAAAAAATGCTTTATTCATAGTTTAAAAACAAGTGTTTCTATTGAACCGGTAACTGGAAACTCTGATGCTGCTGGAAGAAAAAAAGAGAGGGGTATCATTTATTTTAGGGTAAATACTGATTATATGGATCTTAATTCTGAGTAAAAATGTCAGGAACACCAGTGTTGCCTGCAGTTTAAACAGACTTTATCTCTTTTGAATGTGATTGAAATAGTGGAATTTTCTCTTGCCCTATAAAATGTAGTTGAAATTATTCTGAAATGTTATTTAATTCTTTTAAAATATAAGTCCACCTTAGGTGATATTTAGTAATCTTATGATGATAAAAATGCCAGGAAGAAGTGAATGAGAAGGGGGACAATTATACTAGTTACATACACTAAAAGTTTTAAATACCAGGGAGAAGCTATTCAGTAAAAAAAGTGAACAATCATACCACAAAAAGACATGGAGGGATATTTGTTAAGAAAAAGACACTAGTCTAAAAAGTTCACTACTCTACGATTCTCAGCTCTATGACATTCTAGAAAAGGTGAAATTACAGAAAAAGTAAAGAGATAAATGGGATTTCCAGGGATGGTAGGGATGGGGGATGAACAATTAGCACACACAGCATTTTTGGTAAGACTGTTCTGGATGGCCCACATGGCAAGCACATGCCTCACATTCATTCGAACCTATGGAAGACACAGCGCAAAGAGTAAACCTTATAGTAATCTGTGAACTTCAGATGATTATTGATACAGGTTTATCAACTGTAACAGATGGGACATATTAATGCCCTAATGGAAGATACAAATAATTCGCAAAACCGAGCAAGGGAAAAGGAGTAAATGAGAAGTCTGTACTTTCTGTCCAAGTGTTTTGTAAGTTTAAAACTCTTCCAAAAGAGATAATTTATATATATATTATATTATATATATATATATATGCAGAAAAGAATCATGCTGCTTTTTTCCCCTTTCAACATCATAGCATTTCTGGAGATGATCATGTTCTTATAAGGAAAAAAAAATGATAATCCCCTCTGCATGATACCAACACAGCACTAGGGTTTGACAAGCACAGAATATACGAAAGGTCAATTGAAACGTCTCAGTGGGCTGGAAAGACAAAGTGGACTTTGTGTCACAATAGAACTCATCCCTTGGAGCTGAGATGGCAAGAGATAAAACAATACTCTTTATCGCAGCAGATTAACCAGCAAGGACTTGTTCTTTCTATTTATCCTATAGGCTGCTAAGGACAATGGGCCCTTTGTCCTTACACCTGTTGATGGGGGAAGGAGCCCTTCACAGAGACCTGGTGAGGTTTATGTGAGGCCAGGCAGTTCAGATTTCTTACCTGCACCTCTGAAGGAAGGTACATTCCATTTCATAATATGCCTTACAGCAAAGGAAGCTGGAAAACAAGCCTTCAGCATTCAAAGGGAAAGAAGCAGATCCAAGCTTTACTTGAGAAGAATGATAAAATACTGAAATCCATGTTGGAAGGCAACATGACAAAGCTGTGGTGTGTTCGGCTCTTGGCCAGACAGCAACCACAGTTTCATCAGTGTCCTCTTCTTCTCTTCTTGGCTTGGAGTTCAACTTGCAGGCATAGAGAAAAGATTCAGTACAACCAAGGCTTTCTGTATGAATAAATGTCAGAGAGAGAAAGAGAGAGGGGGGAGAAGGGAGAGAGGAGAGAGAGAGAGAGAAAGAGAGAGAGAGAGAGAGAGAGAGAGAGAGAGAAAGAGAGAGAGAGAGACACGAGAGGGAGAGAATTGCAAAATGATTCACTAAGACTGATCCCTGACTTTTCCAACGATTTCACTAAAGTTCTCATATAAACATCTGTCTGTGGGCACGTGTGAAGTGGCTTTCTTCATACTAAACCCATGCTTGTAGTGGGCTCAATTGATTTTTGACTTTTTTTTTCCAGAAACAACACTCCAATTTTCTTATGGATGATTCACCTTCCCACTGTATGTAGTGCATGAAATTTGAACTCAATATTTCCTTTTGGCACCAAGGAAAGGCCTGGCTGGGGCTGCACAAATCAGTGCACTGTTCCCCTTTGGCCAGAGTAGAATTCAGAGAGGGACTCATACCTCAAATTAGATCTCAGAGAATTCCGCCTGGGATTTTGCTGGCATGATTTGAAAAGTGTACCTTTTCTGCTGAGATTGCTAACTTGGTAAAAGGAAAGCCTGAAGTTACTAATGAGCTACTAGCCAGTATATTAGGGGAAAAGTCCTTGAAAATAAGGCCAAAATAGAGAAAAACTGAGGTAAAAAGATGAATGAACAAGTTCTGGTGAAAATATTTGGATGGTGTGAAATCAGCTAAGCTTGTTTTCATCTTACTACCTGGATTTTCAATGAAATGGACCAGTAAATCTCAGGATTTCAACCACCTTATAATGAATTATTTATAATGTGTCCATTTTCTGCCTCCTATTAAAATTCTGTGTCAATACTTTTTGTTACACTATCCATGTCTTCAGATTAACCAAAAAGGAAAATTCTAACTGGGACATGTTCTGTCTAGTGCCTCTGCCACTTCTTCCAGCCTAGTCATACCTCTAGAAGGAAAAAAGATAACATCTGAAAAAAAGTTCCTTAAATAGCACTTCCAAATTCCAACAAAACACAGAATCCTCCTTTGTTAAACACCTCACTTCACCATAAATTCTACATCTTTAGAATTTAGATGTAGAAAAAGTTGGCACATGGAAGAGTCTTGCTAAACAGATAGAGACATTAGAGAGGGAGTCTCTATCTTGGACTATGCCTGACACATGTCCTGAAGACACCGCCTCATACCCCACTGTCTTCAATTCAACATGCCATTGACACTGGGACTGGGGTTCAAAGGTTAGGGAAACTTGGGATTAAAAACTTCCTGAAATATTCATAGATGGATTTTAAGGCTAAAGAAAAATATCTTGCAGTTTTTCACCTCACTCTAGCCTTTAACTATAATAAGACAACATCTATTGAGTTTTGTGGCAGCAAGCACATCCCTGAATATATTTTGCACATTATCCCCTTTAAGCTTCTTCATAATCCTATGTTGTAGACCCTATTATAATGAAGAAATAGGGGCTGGGTAGTTTACCTAATCAGTCTGGATCACTGAACAAGAGTCAAACCCAAGTAGCAGGCTCCAGGCTCCTAATCACAGAACCATGGTGTCTATGTTAACATCAAAAATAGTGACTGGATCACAGCTTTGGAAACATGGAAAATAAGGCTCTGAATAGAAAGAGGCTTCAACATTATCTAGTCCAATGGAAAAACTCAAGTTGAGGAAGGAAAATGACTTTCCCAAAGCCACACAATGAGTTAAAGAATCAGGCACTAAAACCTGTCAATTCTTTTTGCAGTGCACACCTACCATTTTAGAATACTTGTACCACCATTACAGATGTACCAGTTACTGAAATTCTAAAATACTTCCAGACCAATTGCAAATGACATCATCCTGACTCTCCCTTCCAGTCTCCTGGATCATGCCACAATTGAGGAAATTAAAGGGTTAATTAAATCCATCGTTATTAATCAATCAACATCCCACCTCAGTTCAGCAGTTTTAATGTGCACTCTAAGACAAAAACCAGTATACGGACAGCTTCCCTACCAATTTAAGTGGCATGAGTAAATTGCCATCACTGCAGAAAGTTAAGCATGCCAACCGTGCCCAACACAACTTTGAGACAGAGAGTAGAAAATTCAGCCCAGCATTCAAGGGTTCTAATGAGGCCTTTTCTTCCAGGTTCTGGGTTAAGACAGACCTTCCCCCAGAAAGAGGAAGTATTCAGGGAATCTGAATTTTCAGTCACAGGCAAAAATCATTTTCTTCTGCTCTCTCACCTTCCTTGTTTCTTTTTGGAATAGCAGAGACATTCCTCAAGTCACAGGAACCTCTGACAAGATGAGACACAAGGGAAGCAAAGATTGCTAGCTTCAAAGATGTTCAGGCTTAGGATGCTTCTCAAGTCAGTGGGAAGTAGAGTCATTATTTCTGACTCTTGTCAGTGGTAGAAATGTAGAAACTAATTGCTAATAGAAGGAAACATTGATGCAGAGAATCCCCAGCCTGAGTTAACCAACTTGATGCAGAGAATCCTTAACCTGCAGTTACTGGTCAGTGCACCACTAGCCAGTGAAGAACATTTAGATTCCAATGACCTGCTTTCATGAGATCACAGTTTATACAGGAGCAACTCCAGCCATTTGGGTTTCTGTTGTCCAGTTATGTCTTATCAGTATTTAGAGAGCACCAAATCATTCTTCAATGTAAATTGGTATGCATATACACAGTCCATCTATCCATCATCAACATCCTTTTATGAACTAGAAATCTATTTCAGCAGTATCAGCAAATTTCTTGTATAATTTTTGAAAGGAGATATTATACAGGGTTGAAAGCAAATACAGAAAAATCCATTCTCCCCATTAAGAATGATGTTTGCTGTGGGTTTGTCATAAATGGCTTTTAGTATGTTGAGATATGTTTCTTTTATTCCTATTTTTTCAAGGGCTTTCATCATGAATGAATGCTGAATTTTATCAAATGCTTTTTCTGCATCTATTGATATGATCATATGTTTTTTTTTTCTCCTTATTTGTTATGTGATGGATAACGTTGATTGATTTTCAGATGTTGAACTATCCCTGTGCCCTGGGTGAATAATCCTTTGTATGCATTTCTGGATATAGGCAGAAATTAGTGACTTGCTTATAATGAACCAAATAACACAAGTGATATTGCATGACTTCCAAAGCTACGTTAGAAAAGTTAATGTGGTTTCTACTGGCTTGTGTTCTCTTGGGGCATGCATCTGAACCTAGAGCCACCATATGAGAAATATGGCTTTCCTGAAGCTTCCATGCTGCAGAAACCAAATGGAAAGACAGATTAGATGTTGCAAGAGGAGTCTTAACTAGATGTCTTCCTAGCCCAGTTAACAGTCTTGTAAGTGATAAGACTTTGAGATGACTTTAGCCTCAGTCACCATCTAAGACTACCTCCCCACAAAAGACTTTCCTGCCAGACCTGCTATGTCACTTCTGACTTCCTGACCCAAAGCAACTATGACAGATATATGACGGTTGCTGTTTTAAGCCACTGAGTTTTATAGTGTTTGCTACAAAGCAAAAGATAACTACTGTGGTGTACTTATTACTTATTTGCAACTGGCTCATGATTACACTGGAATCATGTGTTTATTTTTAGGACAAATGAGGAGAGAACTAGAGGCAGATTTAATAAATGCATGTGGAGTGAGGAATAATGCTATTCAATTGTGCAAATAGAGAAAAGTGACAGGAAATTGTCTCATCACCAACTTGGTGATTCAAGCAGGCTGAATTCAAAAGAAGCTTTGTTCAGTCAATACCATGTTCATGTTGCAAGCAGCAACTTGGTTTCAGAAAAACAACTTCGACCACTGTATTCGACAAATGCAGTCAATTTTAACTGTATTGGTTTTGTTCCATCTGTGTTTTTTTCTGATTTTATTTAAATCTGCAATTGCTTATATCTAGCTCTATAAGTATACCTTTACATAACATAATAAAACAACTTAAGTCTAGATCAGACACCCACAATTATTGTTTCTTGAAAACAATTCTCAAGTTTGAAAGTCAAAGAGGAAGAATTTTTAAAAAAGCATAACATCTGTAATGCACTGTCATCTTATTTATTGTTGTTAAATGAATATATTTTTCTATATTCACCCAGGGACATTCTTCATAATGCCCATACTTGCAATAACTCAATTGTAAGATTAGTGTGTCTGCCTTTAAATCTTCCAGCCAAAGTTTTATGTTTGAAACCGTGCTGATGACAATCGTATTTTTGGTCTGCATATTCTTAGGACACATGGCCTGATTAGTGATTAGCGATCATTTATCCATCCTATTTATCAATTGCAGCTAGACACTACCTGTCTTTGTAGTGCCCTCAGCCTCCTCAACTTAAATTTTTGAGGACACTTATATTATATTTTAAGTCAGACCATTTCTAAGCTGGTGAAATTTCATTCATTCATTCATTTTTATACTAGGCTTAAACAAAACCACAAGTTTCATTTATAAATTGATGTTAATATATTTAAATGTATATTTTTATGTCATGTGTGTGATAGATATAACACAGAGCTTTCCATTACATACTGTGAAAAACATGAGGAAGTAGTTTGATTTCTTAAGTGAAACAATAGGTCATTATTACAGAGATCATTTATTGCCATTTTGAATTACTTGCATGGCCTGGTGTTAAAGCATTTCATTTATCTTATTTCATTTAACCTACACAATTTACCTAATTATTTAGTTAAAATAGATATTTTACAGAGACTCAGAAGGCTGATCATTTGATCAAAAAGGACATAATTAAAACTGGAGGAATTGAGATAAAGCTATATTTATCAACTCTGTTTACCTAATTTTTTAATTTTGATTTTGAAAAGTTTATGTATCCATGAACCATGAACAGAGTCAGATAGTGAACACATATAGTATCCTGAGAAGTTCCCCTCTTTAAAATTCTACCTACTGAAACCTCCCACCCCACCCTCCAACAACCATAGGCAACTACTATATATTGTTTTCTGTTAAAATGCACAAATTTGAATTTCTAAGAGTTTAAAAGGAACTATATAGTACACACCTCTTTCATTTGGATTCTCTGTTTTAACATGATTATTATTCATGATGATACCTGTATCACTAGTTTGTTCTCTTTTAATGCAGACAAGTAGTCCATTAAGTGTACATAATACCAATAGTTTATCCTTTGTCCTATTTATGAAAATTTGGATTGTTTTCTATCTTGGACTATGACTAATAAAGATGCTAGAAACAGTGATATACAATATTTTTCAATGCAGTTTTCTATTCTCTAAATTCTCTTGACTATCCCTTATTTCTTGTTTACCATGAAAGCTTCCATTAATTGTCAGGTGTTCCATTACTGATGTGCTAATGTGACCAAAACTGACAAAATGAAACAAAACTTTATCACTAGAATTTTTGTTTCACATTGATTTAAAAGTGGTCTATTTATTTAGACCTGTTTCTATCAAGCATTATTGTACAAATATAGCGTGAAAAGCATGAACAAAATTAATTGCGGAGGTATTTTCTATAACTTTCCATTCAAAATCTGACTTTTCCCAGTCATTTTGCACAACAATATAAATAATGTGGCATTTCTTCAAAGCTCCACTACTGGATCTGGGTCTTTTATCATCATCCTTTCCAAATGTTTTAATATATCCATACACACATTGTCAATATCTCATGCACCTCTTACAGTCAATGGAATATGATGTTATGTTTCCTATAGACCAAGTTAAAACATCACATACCCACAAATTTAAGTGTTTTCCAAAGTTTTGACTTTACTAGGCATCTAAATCCAGTATCAGACTTTTTAGCCTGCCATGAATCAATAGTAAATATTTCTGATATTTCTTGTATTTTTCCATTTGTTGAAAGCTTAGCAGGTGCTAGATTCTTTGTAAGCATTAACTCTTTAAGTCCAAGGAGGTAGCATACTTTCCCATGGGATCAATGAAGAAACTATGATTTAGAGAGCTTAAGTAATTTCTTCAAATCACATTATCATTAATAATAATGATCCTTATTTTATGCTACCTAGTCTATTTCCACTTCCCTTTGTCTTCCCTCTGCCTGCATTGTATATAATATACCATGAACATGGATTTTTATTGACTTCTCTCCCCAAGGCCAAATAACAGTCATGCTTCAGAGACTAATATAGGGGTAACAAGACTACATTCCTTATGCCTGACAACGCACCATTCTCATGGTAGTCTTGACTTAAATGTCTTTGGGAGAATTATCTATAAAAATGATGACAGTACTTCGCATTTCACAGGACTCATAGCATGTGAGTGTGCACTTCTGTTTTACCGAGGATCAGAAAACTTCATTTTGACAATTATTCTATAAGAAAATATGCTTCCTTCCTATGTTTATGGCCCACAGCATGAAAGAAAAGAATGTGTGTATGAAGTATCCATGCAAAAGATTTTATTATCTTGTTATTGTCCAGTAAAACTCTATTTAGATAATTAAATTGCTTTGAAGAAAAGACAGAGGAATTCTGAAATTCTGACTCGCTCATAATCTTGATGTGAATGTCAGTGGCATAGTTAACAATATCCCTAATCTTCAGGTTGTGTGAATAACTTATCAAAAAACTATGACTTAATTAAAGAGAAGCAGGATTTATGTTAAGTCATGGATTTCTGAAATCTTCATTTAAAGTTTCTTCCCATGGTACCTTGCAACAGGGTCTTTAACAACTCAGTCCAGGTGTCTGAAAATATGAAGAGGATTTTTTTTTTTTTTGGCTTGGAGTGGCTGACCGGCTCAGGTTAGAACAGGGTCCTAGAGCATGGTGGTCCCGGCGTGGGGCCTTAATGAGGCCTTGTGCCCATGGCCTCTCTCCTTCAGGTGGTCACAATCACTCCTCTTGCACAGTCATCTCTCTGCCTTTGTCTGGGAGGCAGAGTGTGTCTACAGGCTCAGGTGGGGCTGGGTAGGCCTGTGTGAGGGGTTGAGGTCGGGATGCAGGATGAGGGGGGGATGTTAAAGGCACCCCTCTGTTTCACTTGCACTCCATTTAATTCAGAAGGAATAAGAAGAGAACAAATAATACAAACACATATAGGTGATAGAATAGGTGAGGGACCAGATAAGGATTCTGCCCACGTCTCTGAGCAGACGGCAGAAGAAGGAACATCAAGGAAGCCTGTGCATACTGGATTGGAGAAATGGTCATGGAGAAGATCCATCACAGAATCACTCTTATGGCTCCACAAGGAATGAATGAGGCAAAATCTAAGGACTGATACACCACCCAAGAAAGCAAGGTGCCTCTTCCCATTTCACAGGAGAGGACGGTCACAGAGTTGGGGCATCAGCCTCACAGCAAAGCTACAACCTGAGGGAGAAGAAAGGAGCGACTAAGACCTGCAGTAGATGCCTCTTCACAATGAGAAACTTCTTCACTGAATGGCACAAGGAACGGATTGGAGTAGACAGTCAGCAAGGAGAAGACACTTATAGACTCCAAATGAGGAATGACCGGCTTGCCCAAAGCAAAGTTAACACCTACCAGCATGGCGTATATATCCCAAGAACACAGTCCCTCACCCAAGAAAAGGACAATGCCACAGAAACATGAAAACCAAAAGACTCAACATAGATCAACAAACAAGGAGAGAGGGGTCTGAGTGAACACAGGGGGCACCAGTGGGAGGGGAAGGCATTCCAGAAACCATTTGCTGATATTGTAAGAAATCTAAAGAATGAATAAAGAAGAAAATAAAGAAGAAAAAAGGAGAGGATTTTTGTGGTTTCTAGAGCTGGTGAGTTATGCTTTGCTTGAGAAACGCCAGCTTTACCTGAGAAAGATTGTGAAACACTGTGAAGAAATTCTGAGTCACATGAACGTACTGTACAAAATATCCATGTTCTTGGATAGTCCTAGAAGAAATAATATTTGCAGAAACAAGTCAGAAAGGAAAAGAAACCAAATGGTTTCACTAATATATGGAACATAAGAAAAACAAACAAAAGGCCAGGAGGTAAAATCAAAACAAGCCAACAACAAAACTAAAGTACACAACCGGTCCTGGGAGGGTGAGAAGGAGTGGTCAGGGAGGTGGTGGGTGAACCCCAGAGAATACAAAGATGTGAAACATATATATATATATATATATATATATATATATATATATATATATATATATATATATATATATAAATTATTTGAATAATAATAAAAAATCCAGGGTCTTCCTACCATTTTCTCGTTTCACCAATGAACACCACCATCTTCCCAGCTACTAAAGCCAAAATTATTATTGACTTGTCCTTTTTTTTTGGTCCTTATGTCTAATTCATCTTTAAATTATTCCATCTCTTCAACTTTTCTGTAATCTACCTGCTTCCCTCCATCCTAACTCTAATAGTCAATTACCACACGGCCCACCTTGACAACTGCTTCAGGCTTTGCCTAATCTAAGGAACCTTTCTGTTTTCAGTCCTGCTGCTCAGGAAAAGTGTCATCATGTCAGTCCCTGGCTTAACCTCCTCCTCACTGGATCCCTTTCTCCGTGGATCCCCTCAGTGGATCTCATGGTCTCTTGAGATCTCTTAAGCCCACTGTATAGCTCACAAGGCTTTTCATGATGAGGCTGTCCACCTCCAAGTCCCAACTCTGTCCTCTTAAGCCTTCCCTATTCCTCTGATTCAGCCAAATGGACAGCTTTCAGTAACTCCACTGTCCCACCTTTAGATATATGTGAGAATTCTCTGCCTAAAATATCCTTACCTTTCAAGTCCAATGTTGGATTTTCCATCCCACTAGAATGACTTCTTCCATGTGCAGATTAGTTTCATGCCATACTCTTACTCTCTTACTGTATAATTATCTTATCATTTTGATAATTTTTTTATAATTAATGACTATTTACTTTTTCTACTAGCCATGAAAGTCTTGAAAGCAAAAACTGTTTCTTGTTCACTATTGTAAAACAGGGCAGTGGTCTCCATATTATGGATAGCACTATTGCTACAAATGATGATTTGAAGTTGTACAGATACTCTTTAAAACTTTTTTTAAATTCTGCATTTCTAATGTCTCCTTTATACAACAGCATCTCTTTATTATGAACCAAGGATATATGGAATTGGATTAACTATAAATACTTGTTCATGACACAGTCATAATTGGTCATTTAATGACCCACTTGTACTTCTTTTGATATACAATAATAAGCATCTCCAGATGCATCATGCCAAACAAATGCAGAGCTGCTCACCATTCATTCATTCTGCCGTCTGCTTGCTCTGCTTCCTGCCACCAGATTCTGCAAACCATGATCACCACCTTCTTGCTTTCTATTTATGTAGTTTCATTGCCATTCTGTTTCTAAAATCATTTCTCTTCCAGTTATTGTTTTATCTTTATGAAAAAGGTATCGAGTTAAATAATATTGGAGGATTTTTTTTCAACTTACTGAGAGACATGCATCTTATTGTGTGCTCACTTGGTTTGTCTGATATATTTTATGTATGAAAGTTTAAGTATCCACTTGCTTTTGACTGTCTCTAGGCTTTTTCCATTGTGCATAGCAGTGCTCAAAACTTTTCAGTACATGTATCTTACTGGACAGAAACAAGTGTTTCACTAAAGGAGAACAGCTGGGTATGGAGAAATGAATCTAAGTCAAGGGGATAATGCTGAATTAGAATTCAATGGGATTGCAACCATTTACACTCCTACTAGTGTAATCCTATGGATCTATATTCTCTCCACTACTTAGTAGTGTCAGCCTTTTCCATTTTGACCACTCAAATATTAGTACAATGATATTTCACATGATCTTGTTCTGTATATCCTTGGCCACTAGTAATACTGTACATTTCTTCATGCATCTGTTGCATATGTGCTGTACATATGAAAAGTTTAGTTCGAATTTTTGGCCATTTTTCTATTGAATTATTCATGTTGTTCTTACTGACTTTCCCTCTTTTTTGGGCCCTACACCCAATTCTTCTTTGAGCCCTCCTTAGTCCATCTCCTTAAAGTTCTGTAACCTGCCTACTTCCCTCCATCCTAACTGTAATAGTCAGCTACCACATGGCCCACTTGGGCAATTGCTTCAGGCTCTGCCTAATCTAATAAATCTATTTTGATACCAGTTCTGTATAGACTCTATGTACTTTTAGAAATATCTTACTAAAGTTGGTGGCATTCCTTTGTAATAACTTTTAGGTGCCCTAATGAATATGGGTTCTTAAGATATCATTGCCTAGTTTCTAAATTCATGAAGTTGGTTGCAGTGAGGGCTATTCTGTATTTGAGCTGTCTTTGAACTAGAACCTACTGGAAGAACCTGCACATTTCTTTTTTTGTTTGTTTGTTTGGTTTTTTTTTATAATTTATTTATCTATAAATTCCACATCATTGCAATCCCAGGGATTTACCCCCCACCCTCCCCTCCAATCCCCACCTTTTCCCTCCTGCCCATAGTTGTATGCTTCAGTTTGGTGCTTAGCATGTTTTGTCTTTTCTTCATGGCTTTTGTTTATTTTTTCCACTATATCCCATATATTAGTGAAACCATTTGACTTCTGTCTTTCTCTTTTTGATTTGCTTCCGCTAGTATGATTTCTACTAAGTACATCCATGTTGTCAAAAAGTTGTCAAATTTGTCATTCTTAATTGATGAGTAATATTCCATTGTGTATACATACCACATCTTTTTCTTCCATTCACCTGTTTTGGGGCACTAGGTTGCTTCCATGCCCTTGAAATTATAAAGAGGGCTGCAGTAAACATCTGAGCACAGGTGTCCCTTTGTACCCACATTGAGTTCTCTTTTGGGTAGATCCCCAAGAGAGCAATTGCTGGGTCAAATGGTAGTTCCATTTTCATTAATTTGAGGGTCCTCCACACAGCTTTCCATAGAGGTTGGACCAGTTTACATTCCCACCAGCAGTGTAAGAGTGTTCCTTTTTCTCCACATCCTCACCAGCATTTGTTGTTGCCTGTTCTTTGGATGTGGGCCATTCTTAGTGGTGTAAGATGGTATCTCATTGTGGTTTTGATTTGCATTTCCCTGGTTGCTAGTGATGTTGAGCGATTTTTCATGTGCCTGTTGATCATTTGTATTTCTTCTTTAGAGAAGTGTCTTTTAAGTTCTTGTCCCCATTTTTTGATTGGGCTTTTTATTTTGCTTTTGTTTAATTGTTTGAGTTCCTTGTGAATCTTTGTTATTAAAGCCTTATCACTCTTGTGGAGGGCAAAAATTTTTTCCTATTCAGCTGGACTTCTTTTTGTTTTTTCTGTTGCTTCTTTTGCTGTAGAAGCTTTTTAGTTTTATGTAGCCCCATCTGTTTGTTTTCCTTCATTTTTTTTGCTGTCTATAGATGTTTCCAAAAAGGGGTTCCTGAATTGTAATTCCTGGAGGGTTTTACCCAAGTTTTCCTCTATGTGTATTATGGTTTTGGGTCTGACATCTAAGTCTTTTATCTATTTTGAGTTGATTTTTGTACATGGTGTGAGGGAGTTGTCTTGGTCCATTTTTTTGCAAGTCTTAGTCTAATTTTCCCAGCACCATTTACTGAAGAGGCTATCTTTGTTACAAGGTAAGTTTTTCACTCTTTTGTCAAAGATTAGTTGACTGTATGTGTGGTTCTATTTCAGGGCACTCAGTTCTGTTCCACTGATCTGATTGTCTATTTTTGTACCAGTACCAAGCTGTTTTAATTATTATGGCTTTGCAGTATAGTTTGAAGTTTGGAATTGTCATACCTTCATTCTCTTTTCTGGTCAGGAGGTTTTTTGATATTCGAGGCCTTTCGTTAATCCATATGAACTTTCTTAATTTTGCATTTAGCGCACATGTTGCTAGCCTGGGCCAGTCAAAGGCTGCAGGCCCCCGGACCCTGGCCACATGGTCAAGTCCACGTGGCCCACATCTTTACTCTACAAAAAGGCCAATTCCCATCTCTCCTCTATTGAATTTCACTCTCTATCCGATCTCCATATTGCCATCAACCTGCACATTTCTATAAGGGTGTAGGCACATCAAAGGCACTCAGTCAAAACTCATTGGAATTAATTGAATATTGTGAAAACAGGCTCACCAATAATATTCAACCTCCAAATTGGTTAAACAGATGGCTAATTTCTGAAAGACCAAAAAAAAAAATGCATAAGGGATGAAAGAATAGATTTGATCTGCAGTTGCCTGTGTGATACCAAGGACACTGGGTAAGTAATCACATGTGGTTACACTGGGTAACTTTTTCTCTTCTGTAACTATATTTTGTGGACACCTTATAAAGGATTTTTCTGACTTACCTAAACATATTTTGCATAAATTATGGAAATCTCTTGGGAGCTGAAGAAAAGAAATAAACAAGAATTATAAACTACTTTTTTCTAAAAGTTATTCATAATCTCAAACAGACCTACTCCTTCACCCCACTCTCTAATAGACCTACTGTATCTTTTTCTTCTTTATTCCTTATCTCTCAAATCATGGTGGACTAACAAAGCAGGACACACCAATACGTCAATTTTAAAATAAGATCATGGTGAATATGCTGATATCTGTTATTTTTAATCTAAAATATTTTTTATCTAAATTTCTGACACTGTTCCTATAACAACAGCCTACCCACCAGCTAGCACACCTATCCACCTCCAATGATACCAAAGCAAAGCAGTGATAATTGAATCTAAGAGACTGGGGTCTCTCTTTAATATGAAAGTTTAGTAGTGTATCTTTTAAATGTTAGTGTTTATTTTATTTCATAATACAAAAGATTACATCTTCACATATGTCTGGTACAAAGGATACACCCTGTGTGCCCATTATCCAGAATGGAAATAAAATTTTTCCGTTCCTACTGCAACTCCCAGTATTAGACCCCTTCTACTCAAATATTTATTCAAAACTATTTATCTGAGTGACTACTATGTATCAAACACTGTTCTAGGTACTGAAAGCCAATAAAATAAATAGACCAAAAAAGTCCAACAATTGATGGATTTTTTTCTAGTGCTTAAATATGCTGTCTTTGGTTTTATGTGTACTCATGTAATGTACTAATGGTCATAGTTTCTAACATTTTATTGTAGGAATTTGGTATCAGTATTACAATAAATTATCAATTGGTGGTTATATTTGTTCAATTTTGCAATGAAAGAAGTTTTGTATTTACATGAAAAAAATAAAATAAAAAAATACACAAAATTCCTAAAAACAAAACAAAAAACCCAACTCACAGTGCCTACATTTTATAAAAGAAAACTATTTTGAATTTGGGGTTCATCATCCCCTCTCTCCCTCCTTATACATTTATTAAATACATATGAATCATAAAACAATATATTGGTCAGTATGCTATCAAGCTATGTTCTTCTAAGTCTTGCATTTTTCACTTACAATTTTTGCGCAAAAATGTTGATTCTTTCCCCCCTATTTTGACATCCTATTTAATTTTTTCACAGTATAGGATTTCTCCTCTCAGTTGTATGTGCCAAAATTTTTCCATCAGCAAAGTGTCCATGGTCCTCTACTACTCTCCAATCAGCTCTCCTCTCCTCCCTAAACCCCTTTTCCCTACTCATCCCCTTTACTCTCTATTCCCTCCTAACATTTCAGATCTACATTTTGCTTTCAAGGGTTGGTGTTACAGTTTGTCTTTGGTCCTCTGTTTGGTTTCTGTGGATTCCACATCTGCCATTTTTCTTTCTCCACTACACTTAGACTACTCCCTTCCAATTTCATCCCTGTTACCACAAATGGCATTAATTTCTCTTTTTGTTGCTGAGTAGTATTCCATTGTGCATGTATCATATTTTCTTGAATATACATTCTGAGGCATATAGGGGCTTCCATACCTTGACTTTTGTAAATAGTGTTGTTATAAACAGGAATTTCTTTCTAATTAGTGTTTTTGTGCTCTTTGGATAGATGCCTAGGGATGGAATTGCTGGATAAAATGGTATCTTGTTTTAGTCTTTTGAGGAATTACCATACTTCTTTCCATAGGGGCTGAATCATTCTCTGTTCTCCATACCTTTGCCAGCACTTGATTTTTTGTGTTTTTCTTAATGTGGGTCATTCTCACAGGTGTGAGGTGATATAGTGTTGTGGTTTTAACTTGTTTAAAAATGCTAGTTTACTTATTTTTAATATTTGAACTTCTACTATGGAATTCTATTACTTCCCAATGTACCTAATTTCCTGTTTATGGATATGTGAATGGCCTTTATGTGTTTGCTGTTACAAGCAATGCTACAACAAAATGGTACCATAAAACACTCATTTTTGTATCTGGTCTCTTTGGGTTTACTATTCTATTTTTGGATTCATTTCTGTTGTGTGAAGCAGTAATTAATTTGCACTGGTATATAGTTAGTTGTCCATTGTATTTTTATGAGCAGATGGTGCAGCTTGGAAGCAGAGCCAATAAAAAGAAATCATCCAGATGATACACCCTTTGAGGGCAAGTAAGGAGAGAAGCAGGGTGGGTGGAGTCTGGTGTGGGAAGATAAAAATCACAAAAATGCAGCACGAAGAGGTACCCCATCATGGACTTCAGTCCTGGAACAGGTAGCAGCCCAGAAGGTTGACACCCCAGGACTTCGCCACCCCAGGGAAGAGGAAAAGTTATCAGAAACACAAGTATGGGTCTTTGATTTGAAAACTGGAATTTGGACCTTTGAAAAACAGAGGATAGCTTGCTGGAAAATTTGAAATCTGTCTATGTTGGAAAACCTGTGCTCTATATGCTGAAGAAATTTATAATCTGTGTACGCTGGAAAATTTGGAACCTGGAAAACTTGGAATCTGTGTACCTCTGATGGGAGGGCAGCTTGCTGGGAAACTGGACTTTGTGTGAAGTACCTCCTTTATATTTGGAGTGGGGATAAGATGCCATGTAAGACATGTGCTTTGTAAAATGTTTGTTTAGGTCTGTAGTGGTAAGAAGACACCACATTGGAAGCACTGTAGGTCTTTAAAACTGGACTGTATTTGGGTTAAGATAACTGGACACTCGTGGCCTTCATGACTCTTGGTTTCTCCTTGTTTATAAATAAACTTTGTTTTTTGTTTTGAATTGTCTTGCAAATGCACACACAGGTAAAGGAACCCAGAAAGTGACAGGTTTAAATATTGGCTACTCTCCTGCATAGTTTTGGTCCCCTTAGTATCCAGTTTCATTTTTATCATTGATTTATTTATAACTCTGATTTTTAGCATTTGAGCTATTTCTAGTATCTATCTAATGCTCATGGTACATATAATTCTTTATATATATATATATACACATTCTGTATTGCTAGGTCTTAAGATATACGTGTCCAATTTTTGTGTATAGTGCCAATTACCTGGAGTGGTTATGTGTAATGCATACCTACAAGAATGTATGAGAGTAACCATTCTGATGGCTGAGTATCACACCATGATTTTAATTCCCACTTTCTTGGTGATTAATGAAAATGAATAATTTTATTAAGTTCATTGTTTTGTATCATAATTTAGAAACTACCAGCTCAGAAGTTATGCCCATTTTTCTGTTGCATTGTTCATTTCTTATTGATTCGAAACTATATACACATAAATATTCCCAAACATAAAAAGAATAGGACAAATGGTAGACCATTAAGAGGAAGTAGTAATAATGGTCATAATCTGAGAAGTAACAATGCACAGAAATATGACATTATTCTCGGTTTCAAAAGTAAATTTATCAGGCTAAGGAAGTGCTCTCTTATTCCTAGTTTGCTAATTTTTATTATGAAAACATGTTCACCTATGTTTTTCCCTGAAACTATTGAAACAATCATATACATTTTCTCCTTTATCCTACTGCACTGCTTACTTTATTAATTTTTGAATGTTTAGTCAGTGATGCATTCCTAGAACAAATGCAGCTTTAGTGTTGCAGTACCCTTGTTGGACTCAATATGCTGATATATTTGTTTAAATTTTTAAAAAATCTATTACTAGATAGCAGGTTGGACTTGTAACACATTTGTCAGTTTTTTATATTAATTTTTTCCTGCCTCAAAACACAACAGAAAATGAAACCTCTTCATTCTAAATACTCTGACCTATCCCCTCATCCCTCACCTCTCACATACTAACTCTTTCTTCACCAATATCTAATCATCTGCTAAATTCATTGTTTTGTATTTTCAAATTCTCATCTTCTCAGTTAATCCTATTATGTATTATTCAATTTTCTATGAAAATTCTTCATCTCATAATTTAATAATTTAATGTATTAACCTTGATTATTTTAATCACCATATCTATCAACAAAACTATCATGGCTAGACTACTAGCCAGTTTCCACTCTATATTATTTTCTATTACTTATTCAATTGTATTAAATTTATATGTATCATATTTATGAATGTTAGATATTGATTCTGGAAAAGAACAGTGTTATTTTAAATTCTAACTTTTCCTTTTATATTACTAAAATTTTTAAGGAGAAAAGCAGTTTAGAATACAAGTCCACCTCTTCGGAATTCCACCTACCCTCCAGTCCATGCTGTATTGGTAACGTACCTTTTATTTTACCTTATTTAAGGGCATTTTCCTGTCTCTGTGTCATAATGATATTACCCAATATTTTTCTCTAGTATCTTTAAGTTTTCAGTACACCTGCAATGTGTGTTTGCATCAAGCATAAAGTAGGAATTCAGTTTCTTATTTTCCGTAGGGATAAGATGTTCTCCTAGAACCAATTATTGAAATGAAGGATTAACTATATAAAAAGTTATATAGTATAACTTCATTTCACAACAATATTGTTTCAGGGAAGTATGCTGTAAGTATTGGAAATCCCCATTTTGTTAGAATCTCCTAAAGAACCTAATCTTCCCTCAAATTAATGCTCTGCCTTAATTTTAGGCTTCTTTCCCTTCACTGTGTCAGCAGGACTTGCCAGGTAATGCCTAAGTTGTTCTCTATCTAAAATGCCGAAAAGAGTGCAAAAGCAGTGCAAGTACATAGCATCAATGTAAAATTACAAAACCTTAAAAAAAGGGCCGGGCACGGTGGCTCATGCCTGTAAGCTTCAACCTATGAAGCGGCTGGGGCTAGAGATCGCGGCTCGAGTCCCGCCTGGGGCCCGTAGGGAGAGCTAGTTCCAAAAAAATAGCTGGGTGTGGTGGCGCGTGCCTGTAATCCCAGCTACCTGGGAAGCTGAGGCTGGGGATTGCTTGAGTCTGTGGTACCCTGGGCAACGAGAGCCTGGGGTTCCATGGGCAAAAATAGCAAGACCTAGTCTAAAACAAAACAAAACAAAAACCCTTAAAAAAGGTATGGGATGTTACCACATGTTACCACAATCTGAGTCGAATTGCTCTTATCCCCAAAAGCAATGACATATGGGGATATGGAAGAATTAGCACAATTAGTAAGAAAAGAATATGAATATAAGCAAACGTGGTGATACTACAGATGTCAAAGAGACTTTCTTGAACATAAAAAAAAATTAGGGAGTGGTCCCTGAGAAAAATGTACAAAGACCTTGTGTATTTTTGCAAACTGATCTTTATGATCATAATGCAAAAATACATTAAGAATGTCTTATACCTTGTTTAAAAAAAAGTTATAGCATACACATGCACACAGAGTTAACAGTGCTTGCTCTAACTGTTCTTAGGACTTCACAGTTGGGATTAGACTCTAAATTTTTTCAGTTAGACAATAAAGTAGTTTGTTTTCAGCAGTTATGCTGTGTTCTTTAAGGTAAAATATCATAGTTTTTAGACTTTTATTTATTATAAACTTTTAATGATTCAAGGATGTGGATAACTTGGAGGATTTCAAGTCCTCCAAGCGAGAGTGCAAAGTGAGACACAAACTCATTTCACAATGGCTTTACTTTGCGGTTCAGGTTTAAATGTTTATCAGGGCCAGATCTAGGGTGAGGTGATTTAGGTGTCAATGGTTCAAAATTTAAGAAGCATTAAAGCTTTCACAATTAAACAAATACAAACATTAATATAATTTCTATATGTACACATTTGTTTTGCCTATTTCAGGACCTGGAATAAAATCACACTTGAATGGACTTAATAAAGATCTTCTTTTGTGACTGGCTTCCTTCACTCAACATGCTTTTAAGAGTCATTTTGCTCTGTGTATCAGCAGTTCATTCCAATTTATTGTTCAATATCCTGTTTTATAAATTTTCATTTTATAATATACTACATTTCATAGATAAACCATTTTATATTTTATAATACATCTTTTAATAGAACATTTTACAAATATATCAATATAAGCATGTGTCCATTCATTCATTTGTTCAGGGCTGTTGCTTGTTTATGAATAAAGCTATTGTTATATTATTGTCCAATTCTCTCTACAGATACATGTTTTCATGTCTTTAGGGTAAATTGCTAGAAGTGAAAGTGCTGGGCATTATGTTAAGGTCATATGGAAACTGTTTAACTTTATAAACACTGCCTAAATGTTTTTCAAAAAATGTTGTACCATTCTATACTATCTGTAATGTATGAAAGTTCCAGTCACTGCATGTCCTTACCAGCTTGCTATTATTTACCATTTTAATTTTCACTTTAGCATTCTGTTGTGAACTAACATCTTATAGTGTTTTACAGTGTACTTACCTGAAATCGAATATGATCTTGAATATCTGTTGACGTGTTTATTGCCCCTATATCTTCTTTTATACAAATACCTTTTCTAACTATATTCTTTCTCTTTTTTATTTCAGGGTTTTTTTCATCTTACTATTTTGTTTCAGAACTCTTTATATATTCTAGACATAGTGCCTCTGTCAGAGTCACGTATTGATAATATTTTTCCTCAATCCAAGGCTTTTTTGTGTTTTATGGATGGTGTCCCTCAAAAAAAGAAAGAAGTTTTAATTTTGTAAAGACTAATTTATTATTTTTTTCTTTTATGTCTAGTTGAAGAAATCTTTGGGGAGGGGTAGAGCTTTATCTACTCCAAAGTTACAAAATGTTCTCATATTTTTCTAGAAATATTTGAAGTTTAGTCTTTTACATTTACACCTAATATCCAATTTGAATTGATTTTTGGTTTATGGCATGAACTAGACATCAACATTCATTTCTTAATGTGAATATTCATAGCTCCTTTTCCATATAAATTCTAAAACTAACTTGTCAATTTCTACAAAAGCATTTGCTGACATTTAATCTATAAACAAATTTGATAGCACTGTCTTTTTAACAATGCAGAGTCTAACAGTAAAAGAACATGATATATATATAGCACACGAATTCTTAAAATTTCTATAAACCTCATACTTAGTTTCTCCTACTTTAAGTATTTATTTTAGTATGATACATTTGTTAACAAACAATGGAATAGGTGTGATATATCATTATTAACTAAAATCTCATGCTTTATTCAGATTTTCTTTGTTTTTATCTAGTGTCATTTTCTATTCCAGGATCTCATTCAAGATACCACATTAAATTTAGTAGTCACTCTCCTTAGGCTCCTCTAAATTGATAATCAGTTTACTTTTTTTAATTATGTTCATGACATCGTTTTTCTCCAAAGTGGTAGAGATAAAAACATTAACATTAACATGAAAAACAGTAAAAATGAAACCTTAACCCACACCAGGTGCAAATATTCATTCAAAACGTATCAATGACCTAAATATGAGAGTTAAAAACAATAAAACTCTTAGAAAAAGAAATATGAAGAAGAAAAATACAGGGATAAAGTTCATAACTTTGACTTTGGACATGTATTATTAGAAGATAACTTTGACTTTGGACATGTATTATTAGAAGACAAACTGAATTTCATTAAAATTAGAAAAAAACTAGGGAAAAAACCTGTGATTAAAAAGATATTACCAAGAAAAAGAAAACAACAATCTATAGAATGGCATAACATATTTGTAAATTGTATTTCAAAAACCTTATTTTTGAAATATTTGTAAGTATTTATAAAGAATACTCACAAATCAACAATAAAAAGACAAGTCAATTTAAAGTGGACACAGAATTTCAACAGATACTTTTCCACAGATCTAGCCAAAGAAGAAATAACCAAGAAGCACATAAAAAGATGCTCCACTTCATTAGACATGGACTAAATGCAAACTAAATCCACAATGATGTACCACTCCAAACCACTATGATTGTTCTAATGAATAACATGGAAAATGACAAGAGTTGACAAGAATATGGAAAAACTGACGCCCTCGTACACTGTTGATGGTGAAGTCAATTTGGGAAACAGTTTGGCAGTGCCTCAAAAAATTACACATAAAATTATTATATGATCCAACAATTCCACTACTGCACATATACTCAGAAGAATTGGAAAACTGTACTGAAACAAGTACAATGCATGCACATCTATAGCAGTTCTATTTACAATAGCCAAAAGGAGGAAACAGTCCAAATGTTCCATTACCAGGAGAATGGATGCAAAAAATAGGTCTATAAATATCACAAATATTATTCAACTTTAAAAGAAAAGGAAGTACTCATACATACACAACACAACACAGATGAACTTTGAAAACTTTATGCTAAGTGGAAAGGTCACATATTTTATGAACAGAAAGTTATATACTGGTATGATTCCATGATTGTACCTTTATGAAAAATCCCTTGGAAAAGATTATATATTGGTGATTATCGAAGTGGGGGTTGGGAAGTTGGGGAGCAATTGCTTCACAGATGCAAATTTTTCTTTGGGTGATGAAAGTGTTTTGAAATTAGAGCTAGTGTTGACACAATATTTTGAGTGTGCTAAATGCCACTGAATTTTTCTTTTTTTTTCTTTTTCTTTATTTATTTTTTTAATTTATTTATATATAAATTTTACATCATTGTAATCCCAGGGACTCACCATCCCCACCCTCCCTGACCATTACCCCCCTTTTCTCCCAGCCCAAAGTTTTGTGCTTCAGTTTAGTGCTTAGCTTGTTTTGACTTTTCCTCATGTCTTTTATTTTTTCCCTATATCCCATATATTAGTGAAACCATTTGGTTTCTGTCTTTTTCTTTTTGACTTGTTTCTGCTAATATGATTACTTCTAAGTATATCCATGTTGTCATAAAGTCATCAAATTTGTCATTTTTTAATTGATGAGTAATATTCCATAATATATATATATATTATATATATATATATATATTATATATATATATATATATCACATCTTTTTCATCCAGTCATCTGTTTTGGGCCATTTAGGTTGCTTCCAAGTCCTTGCAATTATAAAGAGGGCTGCAGTCAACACTTGAGCACAGGTGTCCCTTTGTACCCACACTGAGAGCTCTTTTGGCTAGATTCCCAAGAGAGCAATTGCTGGGTCAAATGGTAGTTCCATTTTCATTAATTTGAGGGTCCTCCACAGATTTCTATAGTGGTTGGACCAGTTTACATTACCACCAGCAGTGTAAGAATGTTCCTTTTTCTCTACATCCTCGCCAGCACTTGTTGTTGCCCATTCTTTGGATGTGGGCCATTCTTACTGATGTAAGGTGATATCTCATTGTGGTTTTGATTTGCATTTCCCTGGTTGCTAGTGATGTTGAGCAATTTTTCATGTGCCTGTTGGTCATTTGTATTTCCTCTTTGGAGAAGTGTCTTTTAAGTTCTTGTCCCCATTTTTTGATTGGGTTTTTTATTTTGCTTTTGTTTAGTTGTGAGTTCCTTGTGGATCTTCATTATTAAAGTCTTATCACTCTTGTGGAGGGCAAAAACTTTTTCCTATTCGATTGGGCTTCTTTTTGTTTTTCTGTTGCTTCTTTTTCTGTAGAAGCTTTTTAGTTTGATGTAGCCCCATCTGTTTCTGTTTTCCTTCATTTTTTTTTTTTGCCATCTGTAGATGTTTCCAGAAAGGGGTTCCTGAATTGTAATTCCTGGAGGGTTTTGCCCAAGTTTTCCTCTATGTATGTTATGGTTTTGGGTCTGACATCTGTCTTTTATCCATTTTGAGTTGATTTTTGCACATGGTGTGAGGGAGTTGTCTTGGTCCATTTTTTTGCAAGTCTTAGTCCAATTTTCCCAGCACCATTTATTGAAGAGGACATTTTTGTTCCAAGGTAAATTTTTCACTCCTTTGTCAAAGATTAGTGACTATATATGTGTGGTTTTATTTCAGGGCACTCAAATCTGTTCCATTGATCTGATTGTCTATTTTTGTACCAGTACCAAGTTGTTTTAATTATTATGACTTTGCAGTATAGTTTGAAGTTTGGAATTATCATACCTCATTTCTCTTTTTTTCTGGTAAGGAGGTTTTTTGATATTCAAGATCTTTTGTTATTACATATGAATTTCAGTAATTTTTGTTCTATCTCTTTAAAAAATATCATTGGGATTTTTATTGAAATTGCATTGAATCTGTAGATTGCCTTTGGTGGGATGGCCATTTTGATGATATTAATTCTTCCAGTCCATGAACAGGAAATGTTTTTCCATTTCCTTATGTCTTCTATCACTTTTAGCAGTTTTCTATAATTTTCTTTGTATAGTTCTTTCACATTTTTTGTTAGGTTTATACCCAGGTATGAATTTTTCACTTTTAAGATTACTTTCATGTGAACTTCATCTCAAAATTATTTTTACAAAGAGGTCTTTAAAATGATAGGAACACTTATCTACTTTGTCACTGCTGTGTATACAGTTACTTTAACAGTACATGGAAGGCAGTAGATGCTCAATAAATGTCAATGAATAAATGAAAATACAACATCTGTATTTCAAGCAGAGGAAATTGTTATTCTTTTTTCTAAAAGGCTGAAATTGTAAATTGTAGCTAACCTACACCACTGACATGCCCCTGTACAAGAGCAAACAGTGTTCATCACTGCTTTACCTGACTCCTTTCTAAAAACTGCAATGTGCTGCAAAGCTGAGCTCTTACATAAGCCATTATGAGTGCTGTGGATTAACTTTGCCAAGAACTACATCCATAAAATAAGGCAGAACACAGCCAGAGAGTTATTCCAAACATGCAAAGATAAATACAGCAGGAGTCAAAATTAGCCTCCATCCTTTCTTCTTGTTGTTCAACATTCATGATACATCAGGCTCTCTAAAGGTATTTTTAATGCATTATGAAAGTGAATTTTCACCCTGGAATTTCCACTTTTAGATGAGATAACTCTGGCTCATAGAAGTGACATAAGGCCCCAAGGTCAAGCAAGAAAAGACTGAGCAAGTATTTGAACTTAGCAACCAAACACTGAGCATTGACTTGATTCTTTTTTGTTGCCATTATGCTCCTTCACAAAGTGGAATGAAAAAGACTACAGGTTTAAAAACATTTCAGGGAAAGTTTCTGGATTAGCATGAGTGACAGGCCAACCTCTGGTCTAGGGTCAGAGCACTGTGATTGGATACTCTCACTTCCCAAAAGAAACAAGGGATTGATTGCATCCAAATTCAACAAAAATTTCATTACTCTATCTCACCCAAGTGTCAGGCCATAGTTTAAAAGACATTCACCAAATAGCACCATCTGTTAAAAACAGAATACAATGAGCATAAAGGAGACATACTCCGTGTATGGGTGAATACTGGCATAACAAGGGGACTCTGGATTACTGGCAGACAGTTTGCTAGAATGAACTGAAAGTCAGCGTAAGCTGTACTGGTTTTAAGTCCACATGGGCTGCCTCTCTCTCTACTCTATTCCTCACTACCCCTCTTTCCCTTATACTCCCCTTTCTTCTCTCTCATTCAAGGCCAGTCTAAGCCTTGATTTTCTACCTATAAGTGCAGCAGTTGCCATAGTTCATTTCAAAGGTCCTTCCAACACTAGGTTAGTTAAGATTTTTCTGGTTTAATCTCAAATCATAGCAAAAAAAATTCCTAGTCATGTACAAGAATAGAGAAGTATTTTATTGCTGTTTTCAACGCAAATGCCCCTTATATAATCTTTGTTTAGCCTTACAATGCTGGTTTTGCTGTTGAGGCCATAAATCCTCTAGTTTTAAGGTCTGCCTTTCACAGTGATCACAGAGAATATACATATTTCTTGGAATAGCCAGTTTCACTCAGTCATAACTTCACAGGAAAAACGAAAGCCTGAGTCATTCATTGCTCAGTGAATTGAATCTGTATAATAGAATCCAGAATAAAAATACAGCTTCTAGGTCTTTTCTGAGTCAACACAACTTTAAATTAGCAGAAATTTGGGGACTGTCTATTTTGTATGACTGACATGTATGTAAGCTTCTTAATTTTTTGCCCTTTTGGTAAATGTAAATTTCTGAAGCAGATCCTCTGGTGATGGTGGGGTGGTGTTCACTCTTCCTTTCTCTTTTTATTAAACATTACTGAAACCTACATACCTAGAAATTACCTAGAATGTACCATCTTCTGCATGTGACCACATAGCATTTTTCAAGCTTTACCTTTCTTCCATTGTATTATAAAAACTGTCAGTTATTCTTTAATGCTCAACTATTACGCTGTAGTGTGGATGATGTTTTAGTAACCTTTGATCTACTTGATCACCCCATCCTGTGAAGCACCCTAAGAGAAACATCCCATAGTTGGGGAGCACAGATAGCGCTAACTCACCAATAATCCTCAGATCCTGTATTTTCCTAAAGAAGCTCTTTGTCTAACTTACACAAAATTGTTTCTGAATCCCAGTTTCCTCAGATGTGAAAGACACAGAATCCAACATCCTAAAGTTACTATAAAAATTCCTGGGATCATTTATAGAAAGAGTGTGGGACCATAGTGTCTAGAATATAGTAAGCACTTGATGACTGCTAGACAAAGACAATCAGGGTTGCTGTGTTTAGTTGTACAGACTGTGCCCTGCACATTTTCAGAGGCTACAAATCATAACCAGGGGGTGCTTCAGTTCATGCATTGTGAAAGATGGATACTGAAATTTTGATAAATAGGAAAATATATATCTACAGTATATTTAGAGACAGATAGTTCAAAATTTACAAAATACTCTATATCTGCCTGCCTATCTATGTATTCCCAATGGATCTGCAAACCGTCCAAGCACAGGGTGTCTAATCTACCAAGTCTCATCTTCTCCTGCTGTATAGTATCATCAGCAGAGCCAGGAAGTCTGGACCAGCCAAGTATGCAATATCAGGCCAGCAGGATCAAATCCAAATTATCTCCCAAGCCAGCTTTTGAAAAGGAACAGCACTTGTGACCCAAAGCAAAAGGGAGTACAGAACTGAGGCACAAGAGGGGCCATATGAGGTCTTCTGCAAACTTTCCAGGCTCCCAAGGAAAGGGTTGATGTCGTTTTAAACATTAGTTGCTTAGATTGGGATTACCCCTAGAGCAACACACTGCTATTATCATGAAGACCAATGCCCAGTGGAGAGAAGCTCTATCTCTGTCTGTTTGGACTTGGAGCAAATGCCTGCCCTGCAGCCTGTAAGCTTTAAGTGTTTCGTAACCAGGGATGCTTCAGTTCATGCTGGAGAAGTGTGACCATGAAAACAATTTCAAAAGATGGAACAAGTTGAGGAAGTAGTGTCTGGAGAACTTTCAGTTTGTCACATTTTCCTCAACCGTGTGTTTCATGGCATGAGACAGGCAGAATGTGACATTAAGGAAAATAAAGGGGTCTGTAACCAAATGTTATCAGTGTGGGGGGTTCTAATTTTGCTTCTTACTTAGAGAAGATCAAATACCTTCAACTAGCAGAGAGTTAATTTCCAGATGCATCACTGCATGCCCAGATGAACCGCATTTCATTTGAAATGCCACTCAGTGTTCTTTTTTACTGAACTCATTTGTTGCTAACCAGTGATTGCCAAGGTTGATTTTTTTTCCAGGAGGAAATACACTGAAGCATTTGAGACTTACTGCTTATCTACTGTGTACTAGTTAAAGAAATAGTAATAGGACAAATTGAAAAAGTAGGTCCCCCTCAAGTGAGTATACTGTTCAGTCAAAATACTAGAAGTAAAATAAAAGATAACAAAACGGGGACTAAATACTGTACTAGTGATGTTAATGTATTCCTCCTGGAGTGACAGACAATAAGAAAGAGAAAAATAGGGCACAATGACTGTTTGGTACTTTTAATAAATTTTACAACAAAGTACCTGATGACACAAGGAAATTTGAGATTAAAGCAGAATCCTATTTGTTCAGAGAAAAGATATTTGAGGCATCTCCAAGGGAAATATTGCTAGCTGTTTTAGAAGAAATCACATTTTTCACTTACAAAATACATTCATAAAGTGAGACAATCACTTTGTCTCAGTCATTGAACCTATGATTAAATAGTTGATGAATTAGAAAATCATGCTTTGGTGGGATCTAACTTATTTAGGGAGTTCAATTTATTCAAGAGGAAATGTGTCCAGCTAGAAATGCTTTAAAAATCTTTCTCCTCAGACCCAGACCAATTTACTTACCACCCAATACTTTCATCCTTCAAAAGTAATCACCACTTCCAAAAGGAAATAGCAGAAATGACTGAATTCTGACCAGAGTAAATGAAAGGCTATCCTTCTAATTGAATATGCCTGGCATAATTCAAGTAATGATTTAGTTGAATAGACAAGTTTTCAATTTCAAAATAAATCTATTATCCCAAGTTTGACTGAGATACTGAAAATATGGCTGCTTCATACTCCAGGAACGTTCATTGATTTGGCCTATTTGTTTTGATTTGGTTCTTAATACATTTTTATTGACGTGACATTGGTTTATGACATTATGTAAAATTAGAGTGCATGGCATTTTAATTATATTTTGTTTACCACCAAAAGTCACCACCATATAATTCACCCACTTTACATGTTTCACCCATTCTTCAACCCCTACCCCTTTGGTTTTAAACCGTTCTCTTCAAATAGAGTTTATTTTTGCTTGCTTGTTTGTATTGTCTCTTTATACTCCACATGTATAATCATATGGTATTTGTTTTTCTCCATTTGACTTACATTGCATAATGTAATGCCCTCAAGACCCATCCATGTTCACAAATGGCTGAGTAGTATTCCGCTGTGTATCGAGTCATGTGCTGCCTAATGATGTTCTGTTCACACATAGAGTCATGTCCATATATACAAGGTGGTCTGTGAACTTTATGACATGCACAATGATGAAATGACCTAATGGCACATCTCTCAACATTTACTTTTTGTAAGGGACATACGACTGCATACATGTTCTTCATCCACTCACTATTTGGTCTGTTTCAGTTGTCTATTATTATTCTCCATGATGCCTCAAATCATTCTAACCTGTCTTACAACAGTTTATCTACTTTTACCCCTTTTTGCCTGTAAAGAATAGGACAACCTAGTTCCTTCCTTCCTTTCTGAACTGAACTGAAATTGTTATTGTGTGATCTGAGAAGATAAAAAAAATCCTCAGGAAGTCAAATGATGAGCTGACCATTTGAGGTAAAACTGATTATGGTTTATCAAGAACCTACTCTAGATCAGGTAATTTTACTCATTAAATCCTCAAAGTAAAACTATATGAGAGTTTCATTAGATCCATTTACAAATAGACACTAACACTAACCTATACAAAATCAGATATTCAACAAATGACAGAGTAGGACTGAAAACTTCATATGCTGACTTCATGGAAACAGAGTTAAGTAAGTAAAGCAATAGGAATCATATTTAGATCTTTTCATTCCAAAGCCTTGTGCCTGTAGAAAATAAATACCTCATCAGCACAGTCCCTTTGATGTGCTATATAATAGATTTGCCTTGAATAAGACTCTTCTGCTATATGATAGCTATGGTTCCCCATTTAGTCAAGAGGGTTTCATTACATACAAGATCTGATGGGGGAATATGGGATAAACATGAGGGCTTCATGGCTTGTTATTTATTCAATTAATAAAATTGCTGGACTGTCCAGCCGCACACATTGAGGACGGGGTATATTCACTTGTTTACTCGACAAATATGAGTTTTCTCAGCATCTGAGCTTGTGTTTACTCACCCAAGAAATAAAGACATTAATTTATTTTCCTCCAGTTTATTTCAAGAATCAGATTAAAAACTGTATAAAGTCATTTCAAGGATTGTAGACTTCCCCATTTCCACCAATATTTTGTTACAATGAAGCAGTACCACCTAGGTGTTCAGAACTTCTAATGTTTGAATTCCACTGCTTGACGTCCAAAGCAATGCATGCACTCTTGCTATGAAATCCCACCTCAGTGAGAGGGATTGCTTGTTCCTTGACAACAAAAGTGTCTGATATTAAAACTGTCAACAAAACTGAAGCATAGAACAAGAGAGGGGAAGGAGGGTAAAATCGGGGGAGGAAGAGGGCACAAGAGATTAAGATGGTGCTCGGGTGATAAGGTGATGGGAGAACCTTGGGGTAGACAATGATATATTATATATCTATGTATATGATATATATGTACATATATGTGCAATCAATAACAACTTAATAAAATAAGTGTCTGATAAAAGCACAGGGTCATGAAACTCTGGACATAAAATACAGTATAAAAAGTATCATTAGATGAATGCCTCTAAAATATGATGGAAAAAAGTATATCCTGGATCTACCATTATTCAGTGGTGTGAGTTCTTGGGTGAAATTATTTAAATTCCCTGATGTTTAGTTTCTTTATCTATAAAGTGGGTATACTAATATCAACCTTGTAGAGTTGTCATAGTAACTGAATTGAAAACAAGGATACAGATTTCTAGTATGTAGTTCATTGTTTGCATAAGGTGGATATGCATGCCTCCCACCATAAAATTCAACTCAGTTTCTGCTTTTTACAATAACTAACTTGAGTGAGGATAATCTTAGAAAAGCTGGAAGAATGAATACAGTGTGGCTAACTCTCATCATCTATGAGGTTTCTGATTACCTATTCTTTGTTAAGTGCTATCTCATAGAAGGGTTAAAAAAAAAAAAAAGAAACTCCTAGCTAGCCAGGTGATTCCTGAAGTCACAGAAATACAAAGTCTTGACTATACCAGGTAATACCTCATGATTCCTTCTGTAAGTGCTCAACCTCCAATGAAGCACATTCAACTTATTCCTACCGAGGGTCTTTCCAGTCAACTAAGAAGAATCCATACTATCACTCTCCTATGTCCCATATCTGATCCTTGAGAAAGCTCTTGCATCCACTGCTCAACAAATACTGGCAATGCAGAGCCATGCCAACCCAGCAGCACTCTCTACAAGCCATTTCCAGAGCAGCATGTCAGCCCTTCTCTGGTCTGTAGTTTTCCTGGAAAGAGGAAGTCCCCAGCTGTGAGCTCCTTTATCAGGTTTACTTGGGCTTGAATCACACACAGTCATCTAAGTCTCCCAAATATAAGGGGATGCAATTCAAAGTTTCCCAAGTGCCTCTGAAAACCTCTTTTCACCAGGCTTGTGGTTAGACCAGAGATTGGTTAGACATCATAAAGACTATGATGATAAATATTTCAAATTTTGTAGGTCAGACTGTCTCTGCAGCAGTGACTCAGCTCTGTCTTGGTAGCATCAAAGCACCCATAGATGGCATGTAATTTAATGAATGTGACTGTAATCAATAAGGTTTTACATTAAAGACTGAAATTTATATTACAGTTAATGTTCAGAGTCACCAACACTTTTCCCCCCACTTACCCAGGAAATAAACTTACCCATCTGGAAAATCCATTCTGAGCTCTACAACATACAGAAGTAGGCAATATGCCAGTTCTGGCATGCAAGCTATTGTTTCTGACCCTTGGGTTAATGGTAGCATCCTCACTCCCCACTCCCCCTTCCCCCCAAAAGCAAACTCAATAAATACACAGGATATATCAACTCTTAACCAAAAGAAACCTCTTTACTTATCTGTTTGCACAATCTCATTTTACATCTTCTGACTTCTTTTAATATTCTCAATGGTGGGGCTCAAGGGAGCATCAACAACAGTCTGTCAAGATTATTAGCTCACTTTTTGGGACACTTTCTTTAAAAAATATGTACATACAAGTTTGTCTTATTATTTTGAATGTGATACTTTCACTGAAACTGAGACATTCTACCATTCTACCATCTTGTTGCAATATCATTGCTGTCATTCGCATCATTACTGCCTAGAATCAGAAGCAATAAAATATAATCAAGTGCACTCAATGGTGGTAAATTCTACTTCCATTCTAAACATGTTGATTCAAGTGATCAGGAAGAAATAAACTTATTTTATCCACCTATCTTGACTTATTTTCTCTTTTCTACAGATACAGTCCATGTGAGAATTGGGGGCATTTTCTCTTTCATTGTCAAGTTAGACATTCTTCAAACTGATGACACCTTTCAAGCTCTGGCTTTATCCACTAAAACAGAATCTTCCTATAGAATAAATTATAACTATAGTGCAAAAATATTTTAAGTAAATTTTTATTTTTTTCACAAATCAATTTCAGTTTTAAGTATATTTTCGTAACAAATGTATATTTATATGGAGACAAGATTTTTGACAACTAGAATACTTCAACAGCAGGGTGCTTTGAGCTTTGCTTGCATTTCTAATCTTGGCAACCATATGATTTACACTAAAGAAGGGGAATATCTCCACTCAGAAATAAAATCATCATCATTTTACCCATAGTCTTTTTTTTTCCTTAACCCACCTATTTTCCTTCTAGATTACCCTGTTCTAATAAAGCTGTAGTACATCAAATAGATTTTCATGTGCATCATATCAAGAGAGTAATTTCTGGGCCACATTTTTATTTGAATGTTCCTACTTTAGAGTCACTTGTCTTTTGACAACTTGAAAGCACTAAGGAAACAAGACCTCATGAATTTCTTCCATATCTCAAAGAGTCAGGAGGGACAAAATTTTTGTCCTATTTTGCAGGGATGAAGGTGGGGCCAGAAAGGTTTGGGTTAAATGGGAGCACAGAGATGTGAATAGGAACTTCAAACTTTGTTTCACTACTGACCTATACATCCTGTCACTTAGGTGATTTTGGTTGTGCCTCAAAATAAGGCCCTCGGACAATTTCACATATGTAAATATACTTAATACCAAATGTTCCCTAAAAAATTTATGAATATTCCAAACTTGTGAGAGTAAAAATATTTTCCAGATAAGAATCAGAATTTTCAGATTCTGCTTTAAAGGAAACCCTAGAAATCATAAAAGTCATCTTACATTGGGAGAAATGATTCCTAGAAGGAAAAAAGATGTTCCCAATTCAGCAGGTACAGAAAGATCACATCTTCTGACATTTTGTGACTATTCCATTAGATTCAGGATAGCAAACACATTCTCCTGTTGGTACCAGTAGCAGGCATCAATAATATACCATAGAACTATTTTGTACTATGCCCAGTCACAATCTCAGAGTCATTCTTAACATAGCACTCCAGGCAATCATAACTACTAATTACTAATTATTACATAATCACTCAGAGTTGACACTAAAAGTAAAACTTATTCATCACTATAATATTTTAAAAGGTCAAATACAAGTTTTAAAGCTCCTGATTACTTATGGTCACATAGAATATTATATATATCCCAGGCACTGTACATATAGTATTTAATTGCAACCTCACAATAACCCTATGAATTTCCTTTAAAGGATCTCTGTGTCTCATATCCCTTGTTAATTTTTTAATTTTAAACAAAAATTTATGAATTTAAGGTGTACATGACAAGTTGAAATATATATATATATATATATATATATATATATATATATATATATATATATGGTTCTACATCTTCTCTGATAGCATTTTTGTGAGTTTGGTGAATGTACACCTCAGTGTATTTCATTAGTTCAAGATAATATTAAATATAGTCATCATGCCTGCACATTGAACTTCTAGATGTATGTATCCATATAACTTCAAATTTGTACCAATTGATCAATATATTCTCATTTCTTCCATCCCACACAACCCATAATAATCACCATTCCATTCTCTGCTTCTATGAAATAGACCTTTTTTTTTCTTTTAGCTTCTATATGCAAGTGAGATAGAGTATTTGTCTTTCTGTGTGCATCTTCTCACTTAACATAATACCTTCACACCCATCCATACTGTTGCAAATGTCAGAATTTCCTTCTTTATCATGACTGAATAACATACCATCATCTATATATGCCACATCTTCTTTATCCATTCATCCGCTGGAATACACTGAAGTTGCTTCCATAACTAAGATACTGTGAATGGTGAATGCTGTGATAACATAAAAGTGCAGATATATTGTCAAAATACTTTATTTTGGATAAACACCCAGTAGTGGAATTGCTGGGTCATATAGCTGTACTATGATTTATTTTCTGAGAAATTTCCACATTGTTTTCCATAGTGACTGTATCAATTTACACTCCCACCAATGTATACGTTTCTCCACATTCTTGACAATACTTACCTCTTACTGTTTGATAGCAGTCATTCTAACAGTGAGAGATGTTAGTTTGTTTTGACTTCAATGTATACTTCTTTAATGACCAGTGATACTGAGCATCTTTTAATATCTTTTTGGTGGTTTGTATGTTGTCTTTCAAGCAGTGTCTATTCTTAATGGGGTTATTTTGTTTTTCTTGTTCTTGAGTTGAATTCCTTATAAATATTGAATGCTAAGCTCTAACCATACACATAGTTTGTAGATATCTTCTCCCAACTTGTAGGCTGTCTCTTCATGTTCCAATTGATTCCTTTACTGTGCATAAACTTTTTGGTTAAATGCACTCAAATTGTCTGATATATTTTTAGCTGATTTTTTTTATTTCTTTTTTTTTTTTTGTCTGTGCTTCGAAGATCATATTCAAAACATCACTGTCCAAACCCATGTCAGGAAGCTTTACCCTCATTTTCTTCTGAATAGTTTTATGATTTCAGGTCTTACATGTAAATCTTTAATCTATTTTTGATCTATTATTTGTATATTAAATAAGATAATCATCTATTGTATTCTTTTGCATTCTATCACATCCTTTTGAATACAGTGTTTAATATCATCTCCCTCCTGTTTTTTCCCTTTAATTATCTAAACTTTAGGTAGGTAGATTCTTTTTCCTTACTGAATTTAGCATTAAGAGCAGATGCTCCAAGTTGTTTAATTTGAAATATAGGGCAATTCAATAGCTTTGCAATCTCCCTTCAGTTGTAACTTGATGTAGATTAGAAATGACCTTTTTCTTAAAGGTATATTCAGCAGAAAAAAAATACCTTTTATTATAGTTTTGATATGGCCCTTCTCCATATCCCAAGCCCTCACCTCATCCACTTCCAAACTCTTACACAACTTCCTGTGCTTTCCTGTCCTCAAATGAACATGAACAAATCCATCCCTGCTGTGTCTAGTGTTTTAAATGAAGCTGGGGCTAGACCAAAACAAAGTATTCTAACAATTTCTAGCAATTCCCAGCAAAAGCAGATTAAGAAGGGTGTATAGTAGATTGCAGTTATATCTAAATCCCATCAGGATAGCTTAAAAGACCAAGATTAAATTTTAGAAACTTTTATCTTGCTAAATCAAAAGTGAAAACTATGAAGACCGAGGAGAAGTGAAAGTTATACCTCGTGTGTGTGTGTGTGTGTGTGTGTGTGTGTGTTTTAGTTGTCTCTAATGCAGTTATTGATCCACCCAAGTCCTATGAAGTAAATTTCAAGAGCACAACAGATATCCTTTACTGGACACAAAAATAGATCCAATGAGATGTTCTTTCCTCATCAAACATCATCAACCTCTGGTGACTGGTCACTAAATTAGAGCCTGGGATTTCCCAGTAATGCCTCCCAACACTAGCACATGGTCCTAGCCCGCTTTCTAACAAAAAAGAACCCATTTTTTAAACACAATTGGTCCTTCTTTGTAGCTTCTACTTGAGGTCAAAGGAAATAAACGGCCCGAAAAGATCCTCTTGAAAGAGTAAACTACGTTTATCTTCCTGGTAAAGAACATGAAAACAAACATCCTTAGTGTTTGCATAATTGAGAGCCGAGAGTCTAGTCCCTCTGGCAGAAGCCAAACATTTGGCCTGTTTCTGGACTGTATTTGAACAGTTTCAGATGCCTGATTGTACCTGGTTTCTTAGAGAGATAAACGAACTCCAGGCCCTCAAGCCTGTTGGCTGTAACTGCTTGCTTTGCCAATGTGAAATGTAAGCTCCTGAGCAGATTCCAACCTATCTGAAGGCCCAGACTCCATCAGTAAACAGTTTATTCTACACCTTGTTAATAGTGAGAGGTATTTAATATAAACTGAATTATTCAAGCCCCGTGAGGAATTTAGAAACACAGCTGCACCTCCCGTGTCATGTTGAAGTTCCCTTGTTTGGTCTCCATCAAAATCATGTAGCAGTAATGTGTTGGAAAGAAAAGGTAAATAGTTCTTGGTTCCATCATTTATAGACAGCTGTGTTTGTAAGCATGTGGTTGTTTGGCAGGCGGATGTCATTTACGATTCTTTGGTTCAACTGTGTGACTGCCATCACTCAAAAAGCCCTGTGTGCACACAAACTTCAAATGAAATTTGCTCAGTATAGAAAACTGATCTAAATGACCAAAGCAGTTTATAAGTACTGTAGTATTCCAATGCAGACTGTATCTTTTTGAGCAAGAGAAGGGGGGAAAAGTGATTTCCTTTCTGTCTGCCTTCCATGATGCCTAAAAACTTCTAAGATGTGACTTTGCAGGTGGATATGAACTGGTATTTCACTGGGCAAAGAAACAGACAGTGAGGACATTCCAGACAGGACAGAGGCTTGATGTATATCTATAAGTAATTCAAAAACCTGATTTTCTCTGCTGCTTCTTCAGCTTATTTCTGATTTTTCTTTCTATTCTCTAATATCCTTCCTACACTCCCAAGTCCTCTCTATATCATAATTATAAGAGTCCTGCCTTTGTAAACAGAAATCATATTTGAATCTTCCATGACTTTTTCATACACCATCCCTGTACCTAGAGTATGGTATAAATTTTGCAAATAAGTTTTATTGAATTAAATTTAGCCACAGTCTACTACTCTTTCCTTCTTTTCCTTTCTGTTACAAACTATGAAAGTACATTTCTTACCCAGTCATTCACCATCACTTACACATGAGATTGAATCAACTTGGTGACACTGGTGGAAGTAGCAGTGCCCACAGTTCTTGAGGCATGCTCACTTGTTATATCAAGTATTGTATCATATGCAAGAGATATGGGGAAATAAAATTACAGGCTCAGGAGTGAACTCTCTTGGGATGTTTTCTGATTGAATTATCTCAACAACATTGTGAAGTGAAAACCACCACTTCATCACTGCAGGTGATGAAGGTTGAAGGTGGAGTCACTCAACCAATTGTACACAGAGGACTGGGGACTTGTAGTTCTGCACATTTCACTCCAGAACCTAAGTTCTTTATTCAACAGTGAAGCTAGTGTTTCCAGATTCTATTTCATCCCATAGCAAACAATGACATACCAGAGAGTGTTCCTTAGAGCCACCTTGTCATAGAGAAAAATAGGAGCAGAAGGAAGAAGGTAGAGGGCAAGGAAAAGAGGACAAGCATCAATCAAGAGTAGACTTTGGCTCATGTATATGTGATGGCTTTTCTCTGGACCATTTTGTTGTTTCTTGAATTGCTTCCCCATGCTTCCAGCTGCTTAGTGAGCAAAATAGTGCAGGAAATGCAAGCTCATTACGTGAAGGCTAAGTAGAAGGCAAAAGCTCCTGGGAATGCATTATAGAGTCATCTTTGAAGGATGGATTTTTGATGATCTGGTGCTTATTTCCACCCCTGGTTGCCCAAACTAAGCATATAGTAAGAACTGTCTAGAACACCTTCCCTATTTCAGCTTCTTACAGGGCACTGGGACTCCCACCAGTACTCTGGAAACAAACTTAGTAAATAACAAGTTTTGGCCCCAAGTGTCAGCCAAGTATACAGTCAACTATGATGCTATCCCTCTCAATGCTTATTTCGTAGAATCTGGAGCAGCTTCTCTCTTCAGGAGAGGACTCAAATCCATATTGGCTAATTTGATGGTTAGCACTGAACACTTGACAGTGATAATCAGAACCTAATAGCTGGGTGAAAGGCTTGGCTTGTAACTCAAAGGGGCAGAAGGAGAGCTAAGAAGGTGTACATACCTGTCTGTACCAGGCTTAGCTGCAAAGTCCTGCCTATAACTGAAGCACAAATATTTGAAGACCCTGGGGAGATGAGAATTTTTAAATGTTGAAGAAGGAATTTTCATGAATATAAGTTTGGAATTTTGTTTCTTTTTTAAATTTAGTAACTTTATAAGTGTATAGCCCAAAAATATCTCTAGCAAGAATATTTTCTTCTGTTAAATGAGGAAGAACTAAAATCTAAAATATATTGAGGGATTATCTAGTTCTAACTTGAAAATAAGAGCAAACTATTAATTATTTCTTAAAAGGGTATCTCAATTTCAGACATTTAAATGGAAAATACATCTCTTTTTCTTTCTGCCTCCCTCTAATTTCCCCCACTCTGATTTAATCTATCTTGTTTTCCAATTCATTTTCATTGAATGGATATTAAAATTACTTTTTACAGGCTGACCTTCTTGCCAGGCAAAATCAATCTGATGTATTTCTCTGCATCTCAAGTGACATTGCTCTATCATCATGCATAGAAAGGAAAGTCACTTTGAGAAAAGGACAATGAGATTCCTTGAACTGAGCCCAATTCTTACTATTAAATTAAACTGTTTATCCAATTACTTCCACTCATATTTCTGTTCTAGAGGCTGAGGAAGTGACAAGAGCCAAATGGAGAAATGGCATTTTAAGCTTCTCCTTTACCTGCTCCTTCCCATTACAGTGCATTGCAGGAATAGGTAGCCATGAGTACAGAAAGACCAGGTCATCGTAGTTTGGGAAGTCAGGAGGTGATAAGGGTATCAAGGTCACAAGGGCAAAAACTAGATGGTTTTGGAAATGGGTACAGACTCCCTTCCCCAAAACTGAAAATTCTCCCTTCCCAAAAACTGAAAGCTGAAAAACTGAAAGCTGGAGGAAAAAATTCTCCCTTCCCAAAAACTGAAAACTGAAAAACTGAAAGCTCGAGAAAGAGGCATGGAAGGGAAAGACATCTTCCATTTTAACCTATCTACTACACTATCATAGTGGGAATTTCCAGAAAAACAAATTTCCACAATCTCTGCCCAGCTTAATACATTCATGGCTCCTCATGACTTCTGATTAACCATAATATGGCCACAGTCTACAGCTCTGGGCTGTGGTGAATTCTTACACACTCAGTTATGCTAAGACTCACTGTGTTCACTCTTATTTCCCTATCTTGGCATACGGAATCTGTCTTGGCATCCCCCAACTTCTCAGCCTGACTTGGTTAAGCCCTGTGATTCTCAACTTGGCCTAGACTTGGCTACCACCCAGATCCCAATACCACCCTCACATTCTGGAATATGGTCTATGTCAGGATTTCGAAAGCCTTCTCTAAAGATTCAGTTAGTAAATAGTGTAGGTTTGGCCTTCCAACTGCTCAATTATGTCACTGAAGCATGAAAACCTATACAAATGAAAAAGCCTGCAATACAGGGAATCTTGGTGACCAAAACAGATGGTGAATGGGATCTGGCCCATGGACTATAGCCTGATTTTTATTGCTTTAGTTTCTTTAGGTTTAGTCTATCATGATTCTAACAGAGACCATACGTGCTATGGGGGCAAAACTTAGTCTTTCAACTCCCATTCCCAGTGCTGAAGCAGAGCTTTAAGGCATTAATGGTGCAAATGGCAGCAGAGCACAGACACAGACACACATGAATGAATAAAGAGCTCAGGAAAACCCAATCGATTGATCAATCAGTCAATCATCTATGACTACTTCACTCCTTCACTCTTCCACAGAGAGCCCTTCCTCTGTATTTCAAAACATGAAATAGTTCTTCAAAACACTGAAGTTGTATGTGATATGGGAAGGTAATTGATTAGTTAGTAAGAAGCTTGTCTGTTTATGTCCTCTGGAGGGGAAACAAGGACAAAGGAAATTTCTTCTTTTCAAATCTTTAGGCCCTGAATAACTGGCTCTTCTAGAGATTCCAGATTATAACTGGTCCGCCTTCCAGCTGCCAGGATGCTGGCAGGATCTACTGAGCATGATTCCTTGGATCTGCATGCTGGGCTTTCAGCAGCCTGACCCTCCAGTGTCTTGCTGAAAAACATTACTGTTCACTGCCTCCCACTAAACTTCCAGCAAGCCCAGGCAGCTCCAAGGCAAGATTTCCTGGTTGTTTCCCTAAAGCTACACAACTAGCTGTGGTGTTTGAATAGTTGTAGGTATCTCCAAGGACCTTCTGAAAGGAAGGGATTCTTTCCCTTCCTTCCCCTCTCCCAGTAGTTCATGACTCAGTGCATTTTTAAAGGCTCTAACAGGAACTACAACGATCATCACAAAAACAAAATTCATATTCTGCAGCTGTTTAGAGAAGTAGAGGGAAGAAGAGATTGACAAAAAATGAACTTTCTTCTTTCCTGCCCATCCTCCCACCCCATGTCACTCTCCCTCTCACACTCTCATTCTATCCATGTGGTCTGGATAAGGGCTAACACTGTGATCCAGGGGTGGACGCATGACTTTTACCTGTCTTGTCTGTATTCTATCTCTCTTACTATAGAAACCATCTCAGAGGGTGATTTTGGAACCAGGTTAGGCCAATCAGAACTGCTCCTGGTATTTCATGGGAAATACTGGGAAGTATCAGGTGAGCTGAGAGCACAATATATCAGGAACAACTGGCATCCACTTTCTCAACAGAGCAGGATGTAGGACTGAGAGACAGAATTCTGATGACATTGCTTATAACTTATAAACGCTTAGGATTCTACATTCTGGAATGGGATTTCCTGTTATCTGTTTGGCAAATCATTCATCCTGACACCTTTTCTTGTGATGAGCAAAGGCATAGGTGATGAAATACTTTCTTGCCATAGGACCTTTAAAAGTCAAAGAAGGTACACTGGAGATAGTGTGGTTCATGAAATTAAGTGTGTAGAAGGGTTGGCCTCTGCTGATGAACAGCCACTATTTATCATGGAGAATATTTCCCTTTAGGGTAACTGAATAGTAAAGCTGGCAAGACCTCAGACCATCTGGTCAGGTCTTTTCAATTGACATAAGAGGAAAGTGGGGTCCACAGAGAGATGTTTAGTCTTCACACAAGATTAAGTAGACAAGTCAGAAGTAGAACTCCAGTCTCCAAATCCTCATCCATTCACATCACTGAGTCCCTGGCTCAGCGATTGTCATTTGCACTTTTTCATTGCTGAAGAATTTGATGACTTCTTTGAAGAAGACAGAGCCTGAAACTATAGATGCAGAGAGGTGCCAACTCAGATGGAAAGAAGGCTCAATTTGGAGACAGAAAAAGTATGCATGATATTGGGCAAGTTACTTTGTCCTTCCTTAGATCTCAACTTACTTATTTAAAAGAGGATAAAATTGCAAAGATAAACTGCAGAGATAATAAAATATACCCATTTTGCATGCACAGACCATACAATGTACATATGTTAACTGTACAGACAATAATATGCAGCTATGTTAAGTGTGTCATGTTTTGAAGGTCAAATGTGCATGATATTATTTCTCATGGCTGCACAGAGATGCTCCTTATTAAACACTGATTTCTGTCTTCCTGATCATAGAGAATATTACAGGTCTATGATTGAAGTCAGTCTAAATTGAACCATTTGTAGATGAGGGCTAGAACCAGTCTTCTTCATGTCACAAGACTGTTGTGATAATCAAGTGAGATATGTGTAAAAGTGCTTTAAATACTGTCAAGTATGAGTCATTCAAAATATTAATCTAGGCCTACTCTCCATTAACAGAAATCCAATCTACATTTGTAGGAAGGTTCTGTTAAAGCATGAGGAGGCAGAATATACATAACAAAAAAAAATATCTGGTAGGTCAAAAAGGATAAGTGTTAGGGAGAAAAATTAGGCAAGTAAGAAGTCCAAGAAATACAGATGTCATCTGCTGGGTAGGAAGCCTCACTGAGGAGGTGACAGGTGAACAACCACACCCTCAGCAAGAAGGAAGGATGGATGTTGGGAAGCAACTCCAGGCAGAACAAGCAGCAGTGTTGGCACCCAAAAGGAAGCCATATGACCCTCCTTTGAAAAATAAACCTTCTGTGAAACTGCAATGTCTTCACATGTATTCGAGCCTCTGATGGCCAACTAGTGAGCTTTGTTCCAGAGCACAGGAGTTTACTTTTACCAACAGAAAGAGCAGGTAGACAAAAATAATAGCACAAACAAAAAGAGGACTGAGAAATATAATTTGGCATATCCTCTCTTGGGAATAATTTAGCAGTATATCATTCCACCCAGATTTTCCACTTCTAACTACTTATAGTAAGAAAATACTATAATTAAAGATGTGTGCAATGAGTTGGCCTCAAAAATGTTCTTTTAGCTCAGCATTATTTATAACAGTTCAAAATTTGAAACATCTTAAACATCCATCTGTGTGGAATTGGCAATAAAGTGTGGTATTTCCACCAGAAATTCCAGGAATGGTTCAATTTGAGCTGACTTGATTCATGAACCTATTCCTGAATTAGGCTTTCTGTCATAGAAAACAGAAATCACTGTTTAGTAGGGAGCAGCTCTGCATAGCCATTAAAAATATATTATACATGCTTTATCTGTATTTGTCAAAAATACTACGCGTTTAAATTGGTTAAGTTTTACTGTTTGTGCATTTTATTGACAATGAGCTCTATTAAAACAAAACAAAGTAGTATCAGTCTCTACGAGAGATTCTGGTTAGGGAAAAAAATGAACCATATGTTCACTTTTGTGGATGTATACAGGCAAAAGTAAAGTCTGGAAGAATATACTTCAAAATATCTTTAACATTTCCTAAGCAGTAAGCTTATAGATAATTTGTATTGTCTTTTGTATTAAGTGCTTTTGAATGGAAAAGTTGAAACATGTCCCTAATTTAAAAAATATTACAGTCCAAATGGAATATGGTAGAGTTTTGTATAACTCTTTCAAATAACCACTGATTTACAGCTAATTGTTATTCAGTTTTTTTGCATACTCATGTGTGTATTTGAGTGTGTATTTGGGTGTGTGGATTATTTTTTGATATAAACAAGTCTTTTGAGAACACAAATAAAAGCAAACTAAGTAAATGTCCTCTTCCTTGCTTCCCCCCCTCGAATTTATCTTAAATATCATTTGATATGAGTATTTATAAATAAATATGTCATCTTTTCAAACAACTACAGCTTATCCAATTATAACCTCTATTATTTTACCAACCATGCCACAAATCAACATTTACATGTTCCTCTCACAAAGCTTAATGCTTTTGCAAATCTCAACTGCTGTTATCTTTAATGTGCTTCTTTTGACATATATGTAAATATTCTCTATGATTAAGTCTTAAAAATGAAACTGTGAGGGCATATGGGTAATTTTTTATATACTTATATACCCTATATAATATATATAGCATCTATATAAGACATTAATATCATAAACATTCCCTTATTTAATATTTTCTAAAATTAACATGTTCATGGAAACTTCGTATTTTTTCATATGGGGAGTTTTTAAGAGTAAGTTACATAGCATGTCCACATTTTTTCCAAAAGTCTTATTAAATTCAACCATTGTTCTTTCACACCAGAGAGGGAAGGGGCCAAAGGCTGCACTTACTGTGGTGCCAAGCACAAAGCACAAATTCTTATTAGGATGCCGACTTTTGAGAAGAAGATGGCTGGAATCTGAAACAACAGCCTCAATAATATAGTGCATCTTATCGTGCCAGAAAATCTCAGGGCTCCTTCCCAACAACGTACACCCATTTAATGGAGCAGCCAGCAAAGACAGGCTGTTGACCAAAGGAAATGGGGACATATCTCTGATATCTTTGGCATTGGAATGCCCTGAGAGAGGCAAAATGGTCGAAAAACCCATAAAACTTTCAGAGCCTATTAAGAGTGGCATGGAAGCCTTGGCTAAGAACAGAAGAGGTAAATTTGCCTTTAAAAGAAAAAAAAACATGTTGGACTGAAATGCCATAGAGTTTATTTTTCTGACTGAGCAGTTTAAAATTGTTACAGATTCTGGATTGCTAAGCAGTGAAAGAGAGCTAGGGTCAAAGTAACTTCAAATGACAGACAGACCACTCTCATAGCAGCTGGCATCTTAGTACAGTTCTGTTAATTGTTCATGGATAATATCAGAAAAGGGCATTAAAACAACTGTCTAAACAGGATGAAACGAAAGCAAATTTGGTATATTTGCTCACAGGATGGGGGGCAAATGTTAGTAATGTTCTTCAAATTGCAGGAGATGAGTTTGCTTAGAGCACCCAGACACAGGATTAAAATAACATGCTCCAACTAATTATTTTCCACTCTTTGGTATGCTCCTTGGGCTGATAACCTTTTATAGCTTGTTTAAAAATACATTGTTTTGCTTTGTGATTCCAATGCTAAAAATTGTTTGGTTTGCAGTATGTTTATATTGATACCAGTAACTAATCTCAAAGATTAACTTACATGAGGAAATAACTCAAAGATTGCATAAAATACATTTAGAAGTCAAAAGGTAGGAGACTTATAAAGTTTTCAGATATTGAAAAGTCTGATAGATGAACATGTTCTCAACTGTTCAATATAAGCATCACTGACTGTATGTAGCTATCTGTATCTAAAGTAAAGTTAAATAAAATTTAAAATTCAGTACACGAATCACATTAGAACACAATATTCCCAAAAAATGAAAGAGAACAGAACATATCTTTTCCTACAAAAAGTTCTACTAGACGAAATTGAATTAGACCTTGACAACAGGTTCAAAGCTCTTTCCACAGTTCCACCTAGATTTCTACATGCTACTCCAAAGTCAACTCCATATAATTTTTATGTTTTTCATATCACACAGTGAAATAATATAGGAGCAATTATTGACTAGTTAGTGCCTATGAAGAAGACAGGGTTATTAGCCCATCTCCGTTTGCCTACCAATGCCTGGAACCTAGTTAGTGTTTGCTAAATGATTATTAACTGAAAGACTGTTTTAATCATGTGAACTGGGCATATACTTTCCTTCTCACTCTAAATGCAAACTAAAAGAATTCTAAGTCTTCTGACATCAAAGAATGAAAACAGTTGAACTTTAAAGGTGGGAAGGAAACTAAAAAGATCTGACAACTATTCATCAGGTGCTTTCCTTCCATCCTCTTGCAACACTTACAGTTATTCCTGGTAGTGTTTGTTAGACAAAAGTCCACCTCCCTCACAGTAGGATGTTTAAGAATTTCTGTTGAATGTTTGTACCATAGATATCTCAGCATAGCAAAACCACCTACATCAAAATGATTCTGAAAATTATTTTTTTTTTAAATCCTGATCCTTAAACCTAAAAGCCATGAGCGGCCCGAAAACACAAAAACACCAATTATGGCTTCACACTCTATGAGTCACTAGAGAAGATCAAGATTTGATTTAAGACTGGGAAGGTTGAACTTCACCTTGGTCATTTCTAATGACAACTGAACTGAAGATACGTAATCTCTGTCTTAGTTATATACTTGAAAGTACATTGGACCCACTAAAGGATAATCTGGGAACTAACAGTGATAATACTCATACTAATATAATAATATCACTTCACTCTGACCTTGGCTGGATCATGGTTCTAGTCAACTTTCTCCAAGCCCAGACATTTAGCTTGCATTTAACTTTCAACTGCTGATCATCGCAGCATCTGTATTCATTCCTAAAACTGAGTGGCAAACTCCTACCTCTGAACTTGAGTAAATAAACATAGCAGTGAGTCCTTCAATGAATGCCCACCCATGGTTATTGTGACAACCTAGAGACAGTCTGGTCTAAAACTGCAGAAGATTTAAGGGGCCTCTTCCATTTACTAGAAACTCATGTTGAACAGGAAGACTTATGGGGGGCAGTGATTCTAAAATAATAAATACAAAAGACACAAGAGTTGAGTGAAAACCTACACAAAACTGCCTGGCAGGTTGTAGAGCAAATCAAAACATATAACCTTCACTAAGTTCTTGTCATTCTATCCCAAACTATTTATAAACACTCTTCTAGCCAGCGTTCCTTTTTAGCTCATTCTCATGCCAATTTCTATAGTTATCTGGTAGTAAAAACAAATTACCTTTTATCATTACATAAGGACAAATGTAGGGTCATTTTTTTTCACTGCCTAGAAATATACCTGGGGTCAGAAGTTTAAAAATAATTTGAATAGCAGTCATTTCTTGGACTAGAAATATGACACAAAGCTGGGCACATCTTTAGAAGAGAACTAAGGTACTAGCCTTTTCTTATCTTCTTTGTCTACTCCTGATATCATTTTTCCCTTTCTAAGACCTTATTTTTGGGTTATACATCCAAACAGATAAGTGCTTACTGTCATATGCTATTTATCCTTGGTGAAAGGTTGGAAAAAACTACAAAATACACCCTCCGCAGCTGTATTTGCCAATAATTTCTGGATCTGTTTGGTACTGATCTCATCCTTATCCTCCCACCAGCACTCATCAAAATAATGAATGGTGTATTTTCTCTCTAGCGATACTGTTATGAATAGTAACATGCTGTGGTAGGGAATTTTTTGCTTCTCTCTGATTAATAGGTATTCAGGAGTCATAGCCTTCTTTTGTTTTGTTTTGTTTTGTTTTTAAGTTAGGGAAAACTTGGTGCATAGAGTTAGAGTCCGAGGGGAAAGAAGAGGATGCTTTAGATCATACTGCAATCACCATAGTTTATTTTCCTCTTGTGGTTTCACCTAATATACTGGACTGTTAATAGCATGAGTTTGGGGTCAGAGTGGCCTGGCCTGAATTCTTGCTTGCTGAAAAGGGAAAGTCACTTAACCTCTTCTTAGGCTCTGTTCCCTCACCGGGAGGTAGGAGTAAATAATATTAGTCCCAACCCACAGGGGTGGTGTAAGGCATAAGTGCCATAAGCCGGAAAAGTTCATTTACAAAGTTTTGTGTAAGCCACTTTGTTCATGATAATTGTCAGGGTTCCTGGGGAGCAAGGCAGTTACTAATGAGACCTCTTCATTTCTAGCTGTGGTTAACTGGACACTGAAAGGGGAAGAGAAAAGAGGTTTCAATTGCTCAGAGGAGAGGATTTTTTGTCATTCTAATATAAACACAAGCAAGCTCTTGGGAACAAGACATAAAAATGTTAGTACATAAAAATGTTAGTAAAATTCCTCTCCTAGATTTAACTGACAAGGACCTTTTTTGCTTATATTCTTAACTTTAGGGGTGAGAATCTCACTAGTTTAATCCATTATTGGTTGGATGAGATTGAGCCATCCTTGGAAAACATCTTTCAAAGTAGATGTAAATCCAGTAAGAATGGCCCATATCAAAAGAAAATGGGCAACATCAAGTATTGGCATGGATATGGAGAAAAAGAAACACAAAGCTGGTGGGATTGCAAACTTGTTCAGCCACTACGGCAGGCTGTGTGGAGGATCCTCAAACTACTGAAAATAAAACTACCATTCAATCCAGATTCCACTACTGGGAATTTACACAAAGGATATAAAAACTCTAATTCAAAAGGATACCTGTACTCACATATTTATTGCAGCAATACTTACAACTGGTAAGATATGGAAGCAACCCAAATGTCCCCAAACTGATGAATGATTGAAAAAGATGTGGTATATTTACACAAAGGAATATTGTTGTGCAATAAAATCAACAAATATGAAGCATTTGAGATAACATGGAGGGACCTAGAGGGAATCATATTAGCAGAAATAAGTCGGAAAGAAAAGGACAGAAACCATATGATCTCACCTATGGATGGGATATAGGAATAATAAACAAAAGGCCAAGAAGAACTCAAAATAAACTGACAGTGGAGCAGGGGCAGGCAGCTAAGCAGTGGGGAGGGAGAAATCAGGAAAGGGAGGAGTACAGGAAGATCGAGATGAAGGTAAATGGGTGATAGGGTGGAGAGAGAACCTTGGGAAATGCAATGATGTAATGTACACACACATGTGTACATAAATATGTAAACAACAAAATAATCAATAAAAAATAAAGTAGGTGCAAGTAATAGTATACTAGATGTGACTGATTCTTAAAGGAACTAATAAATCTGATCTGTCACTAATTGTGAAAACTTTTCTAGATATGGGTATTAAATGCAATTCAAGCTTAATAGTATTCTTTATTAGAAATTAGCACTAAGAGTTAGTGCTAATCTAGATATCCTTTATTAAGTATTCTTTCTTAGAGATTAGCACTAAGAATTTGTAAAGTGTAGGCTTTATTACCTGACAACACTATAGACAAGAATAAAAGCTCCTGAAGTGAAAGGTGTTAATCTTCTTACTTTCAGAGTCTGAGATAAGCACAGATGTGAAAGCTGAGCTTGTCATGAGCAAGTCTGCTTTAACCAAGGGGATACCTGAGAAGACCATAGCAGGAATGGACATGGCATTTATGTCCATTAAAACATCTTAAAACATCTATTCTGTTTTAAGCATAGTCCCAGGGATGAGTACTCAATTGAATGAAAGGTAGGGCAATCCTCTCCCATTATCATACTGATTATAATATAGAAATTCAGCCTGACCAATTAGATCAGACATTCACCTGGCTACAAGGATCAGTGTAGTCTAAGCCAGAGGAGTTTTATTAAGATACACAAGATTACACAAGATGCTCATTAACAGTATGTGACGTTGAGGACCTTTTGTAACTATTGAGTCACCTGCAGATAAGGCTGACACATAGAGCCATATATGTCAGTTGCCATTATTTCCAAAATTCTTCTCTCATAACTAATCCAAATCTTGAAGAAGATAAGACATCTGCAAGAACCCCTGAAAAAGGTAATAGAGAAGATGATAATTTACAGCTGAGACCAGAGATACTCAAGAATTTCCATGAAAAAGAATCTTAAAAACAAGCAAGAAATGACTCTCAACTGACCTCACCATGAACAAAAAATTAAAACCTTGAACTGTTAACCTGAATGTCAAATTTGCCAACTTCCCTATGAAGGAAGTGTTGGGTACGGCTTTAAGAGGACATGAAGCTCCTGAGATAAGATTCAAACAGACTTGAAGAAAAGAAGCTTCTGTAAAATAGAATGGAAGAAATGGAAGAAAAGAAGGATGGAAGAAAAGAAGTTTCTGTAGGGCTGGGCACGGTGGCTCATGCCTGTAAGCTTCAGCCTATGAAGTGGCTGGAGCTAGGGATTGTGGTTCGAGTCCCGCCTGGGGCCCGTAGGGAGACTTAGCTCCAAAGAAATAGTTGGGTGTGGTGGCATGTGCCTGTAATCCCAGCTACTTGGGAAGCTAAGGCTGAGGATTGCTTGAGTCTGTGGTACCCCAGGCAATGAGAGCCTGCGGTTCCACCGGCAAAAATAGTGAGACCTAGTCTAAAGAAGCTTCTGTAAAAGTCCTTGTAGCAAGATGGAAACATTGAGTAAAAGGACTCAAGAAGAAGAAAACCAGATGACTGTATCAGATAGAGCAAAAATATGGCTTAAGATACTAGGGAATACCGGTTCTAGGTGGTCAGAGACTTGCTCTCTGGGGTAGAGGTGATGGTCACTCAAGGGGTAAGTGAGGACTAGATCTCACAGAACTTTTGGATCTTATTAGAGGTTTTGGCCTTTATCTAAAGAACAATCTACAAGGTGAAGGGTATGTGTGGTATCATGATGAGTTTTGCAAGGAGACAAGTCACAATCCTAGGTCTCAACCATAGCCTGTTAGAAAAGCTGCAAAAACTTACAGTATCTCCAATCTCTCAACAGAATCCAAGAGTTCTGGACAAGGCCACAGAAATTATAGATGTCCAGTAAAAAAGATAAGAAACACGGAAGCTTCCAGGCATAGGAAGCCCAAACTAGAGACCAACAACCCAAAATTTGATGCAGGGCTTACTTATAACTAGACCCTTCCATGGGAACTTGTTCCCCAGCTGATAGGAAAAAACTTTCCCAACTGAATCTTCCCCTTTGGGGCTCTAATCCTTGGGACTTGAGCTAACCTCAGTCATCCAAAGTTGTGATCCATCAATGTCAAAGTAACTACTACCACTAGTGACTATGTTCCTCAAGTTTTAAACAAGCTTTCTCTTTTTATTTTGGTATACTCATATTTCCAAAGTCATTAAAGTCATTATGTACATTTAATATGATTACTTTTTCTTTGCCCCTAAAAAAAAAAAAAAAGATGTTAAAGCATGTCTCTTGATATCTTAATCAAGGATATATCACAGATTTGATGCTCTTGATTGTAACTGTCCTTATTTTCACATTTCATTTTTCTCAATGGAACATTATTGTTTAGTTCTTCTCTCTTCTAGTAAGCAGACTGGAACTATTATAATATCTGGAACTATTATATTCATCTTGGTATATTTCCTGCCTCTTCTCTTAGTATCTACTAGAGTCTGGCATCTAATATAATTCAAATATTTGTTGAATTAGTAGAAGAACCAATAAATAAATATATATGATTTGGTCATATCCTTAAAAGGTACTCTTAAAAAGAAATAATATATAGTTTTCATTATATGCAACCTGGTCTGGTTTTGTAATACCCCCAAAATTTGAGTACTTAACAATGGACAGACTTTGTGCTAAGAGCTTTACAAGAATGGTCTCTTTTAATTTAAGATGAATCCTCAATTCATGAGATGATGTCTCCATTTCAATGGCATAACAAGGAAGATCAGCACTTATTTGCCCAAAAGTAGCCAGTTTGTAAACTGAAATGCCATTTCTCCTCTCTGACTTTGCTAGCTCTCAGTCTTCTTAGCCAGTGTAATGAAACTTTCAGCCCTGTCCAGACCTAAATTTTGAGAGGAAGTGACGGACTTCTCTGAAAGTCTTGTGTTTACACCTTTTTCCTTCCCCTTGTAGTAATGAAGGAGTTCGGAGTTGCTGAGTCAGGAATAGTAAGGGTGAGAGGTGAATTCTGGCCAATTCCTTTGTTGCATAAAGACCCAGGTCAGTAAAAGATACGTTAATATTTTAATAGAACTTTCTGCATATTTCCTTCCATCCAGGGGATTTTCTTTTATCCTAATTCAAGTGGGTGAGGTTTATCTTCACATTTCAACTTTGAATGCAGTAGTGCATTCTTGCTAAATCAAACACCTCTTTTTCTTTGGAAAGTAAAGTGGAAAAAATTACAAGATATCATAATGAGATGATGGTGCAAAATTCAGCCTAGATTAAATTTGGTGGGGAGGTTCTATTATATGTGTAGATATGTCAAATCACATTCCCTGAAGCAGGCTGTGTTAGGAGCTGCATGTTGTTCCCTAATATGTATTTCCCTCTTCCTTTTCCATTAAAAAAAAAAAAAAAAAAAGCAAAAACCCATTGAGTTTTAGTTGAGTATCTGGCCACCTAAAAAAGGAGCTTACTCATCAAAGTTGAGTCCATGAGTCTAAATTATGACCAGTCTCTATAAGAGGAGGTGTCCTGTGGCAGCTCTAGGAATCTCCCTAGGAAGTCTGCTACTATGTTTCCTTAGCTCCATCTTCTTCATCCTTTCTTTCCTGGTAGCTTGAATAGGCTGGAGGTGAAGCATCCACCTTGGACCATGAAGTGACCTAAGGAGTGGAGGTTATACATAATACAATGCAATAAGTAAACCTGAATCCCTGAGGTCATAAAACCTTCCTGGGAACTCCACTTTGTTTATAGATTCTGACATGAAATGAGAATAATCTTCTTTCATCAGCCATTGCTATGAATTTATTGATTAAAGGTGAACCTGATCCTGACACACAAACCAACAGCATTCAGTAACTTCCTCGTAATAATATAAGGTAACAATGGCTAGGTTACAAATATGAATGTCGATCTTACAGGCCTTATGACAGGATCCAGTTATATTTCTATTAAGTCTTGGATATTGTCTGTAGTTGCCATTTGAAGTTATGATCATAACACTGATTATTTCTAGTAGATAGGGGCTTACAAAATCAATAATGAAATAAAACAACAGAAACAATGGACAGTGAATTTTCTAGGTAAAAGGCCAGACAGGAGTTTGAGCTAGAGAAATAAGTCAATAAATAAACATTTATGTTAAATGATTGAAGTAGATCTTGGAAACAAGCTGAGGTGAGCCTTGGAGACCTGTCTGAAACAATTCACCTGCTACAATAGAGAAGAAAATAAGTAGTGATTCTCCCTTGCCCTACTCCATCCAATCTCTACAAGAGCATTTCACAAACTGGGAATCTAGTTAAAAATTCGGACGCTGCTTCAGAAGTCCAAGACTGCCTCTCTAACAAGCTCCCAGATGATGCTCATGCTGCTAGTCACCTATGAACTGGGCTTTGAGTGAATGATTCTACAAAAATGCCAATGATAGCTCTTCAAAACCAGGATCAGAATGTGTCAATCCCTACCTAAACCCTCCACTGGCTGCCTACTGCAATTAAAGTGAACTCCTGTATCCTTACTGTACTATGGAGATATACCATGGAATGTGGCCCCTGCCCTCAGAGCTGGCTGGATTTCAACCCACTCTACCCTGTCCAGCCTCCTCCAGCCACACCACACTTATTTCTGGCTCTCAGAAATGCTGTGCTTATCTCAGCTCTTTGTTTTGTTTTATTCTATAGTGCTAATCAATATCTGGAACACCAATTTACTCTAAATTTATAGAATATTAGCTCCTGGAATATATATATACTGTCATATATACTGTCTACAGTATATATGACATATACTATAGGTACTCTCTGTACCCAGCACAGTGCTTTCTATAACATAAGGGCTCAAAATAAATGAACTTTAAGCGCTAAATTTTGGACCACAAAAAAATAACAAAAGTCATTGATCCTGACACAAAAATGTGGTGGATGACAGGATTTTGAAGACTGGGCGTTAATCCCAATCTACGCAACACACACACACAGCCCTGAGCCCTAGAAGACTTGACTACTATTGAAGTCAAATCCTTATGGTAAATAACACACAGAAGAAACTCCTGAACTCCAGCAGATGGTTCATCCCCAGCAATGTCTGTCTCAACAAAAGTCCATGACAACAAGCACAGTCAGGCCCTGCCTTGGTGTTTGTTGTCAGAGTCAGCCTTTGAGCTCCAGGGTGACACTGATGATTTTTGTGGCAAAGGAGATTGAGCCCAGAATCCCCCCAGCTGAGATGGATCTCTAAAGATGACACCATTTTCCAAGGGAGACCTGCAGAAGAGTGAGGAGCCCATCTCTTTCTCCAAATCTCCACTTGCAATGCAGGCAAATCCAAACAAATATGTGTGCTCCAGCTCCCACCATGGAAAACAGCCATCAGTGTTTCCTTTCAACTCACCCCTGGTTCCCTCCCCAAGGGTAGAAATAAAACATTTTGAAGGTCTGAGAACATTCTAAATAAGCCATCAATTAGAAGTAATGGCTGCTTGGTCTATGTACATAAATAAAAATCCATACTAAACTTAAACACATTTATAAAGTCTTTGTAAGGACTTTGCTTTTTCTCTATAAATGTCTGAAAAGATTAATTAAGAGCAGAATGACTCATCCATCCAGACTGATTAAACGTATATGTAAGGGTCAGACTGGAAACAATGCCTAGATACATTAACATACAATTTGCCCACAGTGATTAGTCTATTTATTTTACTTGCTGACAATATTTCTGCAATTAAGTCATTGTTAATCTATGTCTGCAAGGAGAGATGGGACCACCCTCCTCTTCATCAAAGAACCATCTTCTTGCACCTCTCAGAACTAGCACTCTCTTCCCAAAATTTCAGAGTCCTTTAAAGCCTGGGGAGATACCAAGATAGCACAGTATGTAGATTTTGCTACTAGAAACTGCATCTCAAACTCAGACCATTGCTTTTCAATTAGCCTCTGAACAATGTCTCTGTTCTCTCTAAATTTCTTTCCCTCTTTTTTATGCCTTCAATTTGCCTCACAGCACATTCTTCAGAAACTTTCTGAGAAGTAAGGTACCCTTTTGAAAGCAAAGCATTCTAGGTTGATGGATGTCTGAGCCCCAAGTGTAATAACAATATCAGGTGCTAACTATATTTAGCATACTATATTACCTGTGTTGTGCCATGCTTTTCAATTAAACTTCACAAAAACCTGCACAGAAAGAAAGAAGTACTCACACCCCCAACTCATTCTCTAAAACTGGGAATTCAGAGAAACAAAGCTTTGGCTAAGTTCTCCAAACTAGGAGTGATGAAGCCGACTTCATCTCAGTAAACTGGAGTGTCAAGATGGACTCTTAGCTCTCAGGCCATATTGTCTCACAATATCTTGTTGAGACTGGGTCAGTTCTTTTTCTCTGAAGTAGAACTTCTGGGCCCCAGTGTGAGCAGCTGAAGGCTGAGACTAAACTTCCTTTTTGTCTCATCATGATCCATGCCCCTAATAGAAGTCATACTCGTCCTGTGCCCCAGACACATTTGTTGATAGTTAGAACACAAATTAGGCTGGTAATTTTCCTTTGGTTCTTCTTGAGTTATGGTAGCCAATTCTTTAACACTCACGTAAGTTGTGTTTATTAATATAACTGCTAAGAAGTTTTTAAAGAGCTAATCATACTTCCAGACTGACCACATGGTTCTAAAAAGAGTCTATTAACACAGCTGTGAAGAAAACAAGGCACTTTGACTAGAAAGTAAATGGCACTAAAGCCCAGCCTTCCTCATTAAAGTAGTGTAAGATTGGGTGTGGTAGAGCCTTCACCACCAACTGTTCTTGGGCAGGAGAGCTGTCCTCTCTGAGCCTCAGTTCCTTTAGCTTCATAAATAGACTAACGTAGCAAGTGGTTGAGAAAATTAGTGAGGTAATAAGACAAAGTGAGAAGCACAATGACTATCTCATAATACATGCTCAGTCATTGAGAACTATCATGATCCCTGCTTTCTAGTCTGTATTCTTCAGTTCTCTATAACGTAAACAATAATGATCACGATTAACCTCTGAGGAGATTGTGTGTCAGGCACTGTTCTATGCCCCTTAAATGCCTTCAGTCATTTAATACAGCAGCTCTACAAGGAAGTGTTACTGTAATTCTCATTTTATAGATGGGTACATTGAGGTCCAGATAGGGCATCTGCCCAAGGTCATACTGTCGTCAGTCATTCTCCACTGGAAGCAGGTGATTCAGCTCTAGAATCACCGAGAATCACTCTCGGCCACAATGCTGCACAGCAGTTACATAGTCACAAGTTCAGAAGATGTCCAACATGAACTATTCAACCAGAAGAGGCAGTTTGCCTTCACACAGCTTCCAGGGCCCTGCTTGTCTTTTCCTTCCCCACTCTTCCTCCCTTCCCCTGCAACACCATTTGATTTGTTGTTATTCCACTGGAGTTTATTCTCCAAAGTGGGATCTTGAGAAAAATTTTAAGACAATACAATAGTTGAAGCAACAGGGTAAAATAACAGAGAGACATTAGGAAAGTAAAGCATTCAACAGTGAATAGTGCTTTAAGTTCCATATTTCTCTAATTCAGCCTCTGCTCCAGACTCACTCTATCCTCTTTCTCCATCCATCACCACCACCACTAATCAACTCCCTTCAGGCACTGTGATTCGCTCAACTGATTCTCACTTATCCATCATATGTCAACTTAGACCTTACCTTTTCCAGGTAAGGTCTGGCCCTCTCATGTAGAGTTTACTCTGTGAGGATCAAGTAACTTGGCCTGCACATCCATCGTAGTTCGATTAATGTCTACTTCCCTTTCTGTGTCTTCTAGTGGTTTCTAAGTTCTAGTCTAAGTCTAAACAGAATCTAGATCTGACTGGTATTTTTCTGTATCTCCAGAGTCTAACACAGTGCCTGACATAATTAGTTATGTCATATAATATTAATATGTCATAGTTAACATCTGTTGAATGTTACCTTTGGGAACTACAAAGTACATCACATCTTTTAAGATTCAGAATTGTGCAATAAAATTCTTAAAGCTCAAGTTTCTTGGGGCCTGAAAAGGATATAATCAACTGCAGAAAAGTAACAGGTTATCTAAGGTTGCTCAGTAATTAGAAACCTGGAGAAAGTTTAACCATACTTACTAGAGGATCACTGTTTCCAAAAGGGACCCCAAATTACTTCTATTTTTTAAACTCATTCCACTGTATGTGATTCGTCATGAAGGGAATGCTCAGGGGCTTAATAATAATTATGTCATTTCCCCTTCACTTTCTTTTCTCTGGATTTAATAACCTCAGCTTCTTAAACTTTTCCTTATAAAAATCTACTCATAATTTTCATTGCTTTCCCACTTCTACATATTACTAATATCTTAACTCTTACTGAATCTCATAAAAAAGAAAATAGGTTTGAGGTTCATTTTACCTTTGTTCTCTTAAGACTTACACAAAAAGGAAAAACTCAATGATCATACAGGTATCTCAAATTTTTCAGAAGTTGTGGTACTCCACTTTGCTTGTACAAAGGACCTACAATAGTACCTATTTTAATTAACTGAAAGAAGTTGAAAGAGGATTTTTGATCTTACAACAAAAGGTAAAAATCAGTAACAGCATTTAGTCTCTGTGCTGTGGGCACTGTGCTGCAGGTGGCAGTACTCCAGACAAGTAGAATGATTGTCCAACTTCTTCCAGGGAGGTGTCTTCAACATGCTGTGTATTTATCACATCATACTCACTGTTACTGTGCGTTAGTGTTTTTACAGGTTTTATGTATTATTGGTGTGACCTGGGAGGTTATTTTGGGGGCCTGGGAATGCTCAAAAATCTTTCCATATAAATGAATGTATTTATTTGCTTTCTGTCATTCTGGCTTCCGACAATTCCAGAGAAAACTGTATCTGTAGAAGCAGAAGTCAAATACAGGTTCAGTCAATAGTCGTTTGATCTCAGTCTACCTGTCTTGCTACTTGAGGCTCCTAGTTTGAAGCATGCTCTAAAGTTTGCATAAGCATCTGCCATAGTGAGAGCATTCCCTACTTTTAAGAATGACTTCATTTCAAATATACTGATTTTTTCCCCATGAGTAGAACTTTCAAGCTTCATATCTATTTCTTTATGTGGGGTTCAAAAGCATGTGATCTCTAGGTAATGATGTTAATATCAATAGGAAAAATTTACTACAGCCTCTTTGTTATTGGTGCTCTGGCAGTTATCCATAGGCATTATCTCTTTTAATTATTAAGACATCTTGAACATATAAAGTGCTACTTTATATTTTAAATGTATAGCTACTTTAGTGCCCATTTTACAGAATAGGAATCAAGGCTCAAAAAATATTTACAAGAATCACCTGCCAGTAGGTGGCAGGGCAGGAAGTCCAACAAACCTGATAGTATATTTGGAAGCTTTAGGCATTCTAATTTTAGAGAATGATTGATTTTTTTCTTTTTGTTAGTTAGTTTAGTTTATTTTGTTTTTCAAATGACCTGATTCAGCACAAGTCACAAAGTAGCTCATAATAACTCTTTGATTTTTTGGCATGGTAAAGAGAAACTTTAGTATTTGATAAGTAAGGCTTTCAATTGATTTAGCCATTTTGGAGCATCCAGGAATCTGGAAGTGTTGGCCAGATATAGATGTGTGAAAGATGTACATACTCTAAGCCTGGTATTGGGCAGTACTACAGACATGTGTGGTCAACTGACCCAACCTCCCCCTTCCACAGCTCCATGCCATTGAGAAATCTCCTGTGATTGTTTGAGCGGAGAACCCATGTGATCCTGTTTTGGCCAGTGGAGTATAAATACAAATCACTGAGAGAGATTTCTAGGAAAATTTGCACTAGCACAATGTAACTAGTGTGCTTTATTAGACTTTCGCTCCTTTCACTGCTGAAACTGCTACAACTACTTTATACCATGAAATGGCAATCCTGGGGATAAAACTACACCTTGTCAGGATAGTACCACAGAGTTGCAACAAACCTGGATCCTCTTGGCATCACATATTTGTCTTGGCAGAGCACACTAAGAATGTGTACTCCAAGTTTATTAGATTAAGAATAATCCCTTGTGCCATTAGTTCACTGTTAGCTGGGTTTCTTTTCACAGTTCTCTAAAGCAACTATGTGGAGAAGGGACATATACAAAAGTTTTTACTGTGAAAATCCTGTCCATTTTTGTAAAGTTTTGTTGGAGCACAAACAGAAGTATTTGCAAGATGATTAGGTGTCTGTACTAGCTTCCAATAACTTTAGTACTACTATAATTTCTTTCTGTAATATTTACCTATCAAAAAAGTCATGATTTTTATGTGGCTTCTTTAAATTTTTCCATTAACTATAGTTATGCATTATGGAGATTCAGTTAAAATTGTGTAGATATCTACATGTCTGTGAAAATCATTTCAGGAATGAAGTAGAATACATTTCAGTAAAGAGGAGGATGTATTTCTAAGTATTCTCAAAGAATTAGACAACTACTCTACAGCTATCAAAAAATAACATAAGGAACAACCAAAAAAGAATGATGTGGTTAAGACAGGGTAGAGGAGTCATATTCTTGTCTGAAAAAGGAAGGCCAGATTCTGGCAGAGGGGTTCTAAGAGAGATTAGCCGTCCTGCCTGCCATTGCTGGGGGCAGCTTTCCTCAGCAGCATGTCAGACTCATCTGGATCCTCTGTCTGGATGCAGGGCTTTTGCAATTTGTTTTAAAGAAAAAAAAATCAAGTGACTGAGAAGAAAACTGAATATTGGTGCCATTCCAGAGAGGCACTTACTACCCAGCTCTATGCCTGGAGTACCAGCGTTTATATGTAACTGTGTAACTTCTTCACATGGGAACTGGTCCACAGGAGGTGCTTAAAAAGACATAACAGAATGACTCCATGAATGGAGAAACAGATGTGATGGAAGAGTGACTAGAGGAAGAGAGACTAGATCTTGTCTCACCGGCTCATTGAACAGGAAGTCTGTGGTCATCTGCTGGGCAGTTTGTTGAAGGGGTTCTCTCATACACTGGGTAGTTCCACACAGAGTGGACTGCAGAACTTGCTAGGTTCTAAACTCTGTTTCTAAGATTGTGATCTAACACATTAACCACGTGAAGCTCATAACCTGGAGCAGCAAAGGTCTTATTCAAAATCTGGACGGAACGTGATGTCAAGTTGCCAAAATCTGTTTAGTCTCTGACCTTATTCCCCAACCAATTACAAGAGGCAATATAAAGTGCTGTGGTGAGTGGTGGTTAAATATGGAGGATTGCTGGCCTCATAGAGATACAGGTTAGACGGTAAATTGTTGGTAAATATGGACAATACATTCCTCCATCCCTGAATGCACATCCCTTTGTAATATCTACACCCCACCTCTAGTCAATGACTGACAGTTGGTATAAAAATATAATCTAGTGGCCGGGCACGGTGGCTCGTGCTTGTAAGCTTCAGCCTATGAAGTGGCCGGGGCTAGGGATCGCGGTTCGAGTCCCGCCTGGGGCCCGTAGCGAGACCCAGTTCCAAAAAATTAGCTGGGGCGTGGTGGTGCGCGCCTGTAATCCCAGCTACCTGGGAAGCTGAGGCCGGGGATTGCTTGAGTCTGTGGTACCCCAGGCAACGAGAGCCTGCAGTTCCACGGGCAAAAATAGCAAGACCTAGTCTAAAAAACAAAAAACAAAAAAAACATATATATATATATAATCTAGTTCCCTCTCCTTCCCCCTCATGGGACCAGGTCGCTCCAAGATTTATGTTCAGCCGTCTTCCAGATTTCCCTACAGAGTAATACTCGGGACTTCCACTGACTTGGTATTATATCCTTTCTTAGCAACCATCCCATCTGGGTCTATTTTTCCTAGGACACCGAACATTCTAAATAGGTTGTCACTCAAATTCTTGTCAAAAGCTCTAAATCAGAATATACATCAATGCACTGCGTGCTCTTAAAATGGTCTCCTAATCTCTCTGAAGGGCAGATTCCCTATGTGTATATTAGGAATGAAAGCACACATTTATAGTGGGAAGGATTTTGAGACCGTAACTGAGCAAATGTCCCTGGCTGGAAAAACTCGCACCTTAGCTAGCCCCACCTCTTTTCTGCGTGGGCTTCAGTGATTGGTCAAGAACCCGGTAAAGATTCCCGGTTACAATCGAAGGACTATCAAATAGTGACTCGTGTAAGAAGGGGACAAGAGGGGAGTGGGATAAGTAAGTTTAGCCACAGTATGTGTGGGGGGCTTATGCTGGCTTTTCAACCTGCTCCCAGTTCAGAAGTCTGAACCCTGCACCCCAGATACACATCTGGAGGACACCTCGGCTCCTGACTTCCTAGACACGTTGGACTGGCGCCTGCTGCGTGCCTAACACCAGGACCCTGTCCCCGACAGGAAGACGAAATCTAGTCAAGGAAGTATGATAGACCTCACTTGAGACAATTAGAAAAACATCCTCATGGTGGAAGGTGAGCATGACTTCAACTATGACCTTAAAAAGAAATGGAGTGGGGGAGGATGTTTTTCTTCTTTCCCTTATGAGACAAATCTGTCTATCCAAAGCTCTTCCATCCTTCCAACAGCCTATAAATACACACCCAAACCTGGAGTTAAAAATTAAGAGCAGACTTTGCCCTCATGGCCTAGAAATACAGTCCACTTGCTCTAGTACCTTCTGTTCTCTTTTAAAGGTTGACTCAATTCACATCACTTGGTGACCTGCCCCAAGTCACCAAGAGGTTATAATCAACTGCATTGCAGAACAAGCTCAGAATCTCAGCTCGTCCCCACAGCTCTATGATAGGGCTCCACTAGAGCTAAGGTGAGGCAGTGTGAGAGAATGAGCTCAGAGTTTGGATTGGGGCCAGGTCAGGAATAATGGCAAAGCTATAATTAACCTTAGGACTTTGGATGGAAGTGACTATTTTAGAATCTGAAAACACCTCAACAGTATCTTGAAGTCACATTCGGGAAAGTCCCTTTTATCGCTGTTGTCTTCTTGTCATGCAGTAGGATGTCAGTGTCAGGAATGTTTCCTAACAGAAAAACAGCAATGTTCTGAGAAATGCTTAGAGAAGCTTAAAAAGAGACCATGGCCTATAAGCCTTGACTCTAGCTGAAAATACTATCTTTTTTTTTTTTTTATTTAGAAGGAATTATTTTCATTGTAGTGTTTGTTAGGTAAACATAATTAGGATAGTTTGAGACCATGTGACTGCAATCAGAACATTGTCTTCACAATATATCTTTGCACAGCCCACACATCTAATTCAATGTTTTGTATTTATTCAATGTTTAGGGACAACTCTGGTAGAAAATAAAATGTGCTTGGATTATGGAGTCAGACAACTCAGAATTATTTAGCTCTTTGACTTAGGTTGCCAGCATCTCAGAACCTGTTTCCTAGCTGTTACTTCCATGGTGAGCTCTCCTCCTCCACTCCATAGAGTTTTTAAAAGAGAAATCTGCAATAACAAAAATCCTAGCACATATTATATGCTTAACGATTATGAATTTCTATCAGCAAAATATTTCTTGAAATTTCTCTTGTGAACAGAAAAACAGAAAAAAGAAAATAGAAAAAGCAAGCATAGCTATTGGTTAGACATAGACTTTGAAATTTGACTACCTGGGTTTAAGTACTAGTTTTGCTACATCCTAAGAATATGGAATATGACTTAGAAAGTGTACTTCATCTTCCCCTGCCTCAGTCTTCCCAACTGTAATACAAGGACTTACCTTAGTAAACCTTTATTGGATTAAATGAGACAGTTCACAGATATACAGCATAGAGGCTAGGAAACAGTAGCTACCAGTCGAGGATAGTTTCTACTATTAGTATCATAATAATTATCTTTTGATAATTATTATTAGAAATGAGTCTTTTTTCATGCCTAGAAACTTGGGCTATTAATCATGAAACAGATGGTGGGTGGCCATTCAGAAATGCACACCACATTTGCTAACAATCAGGGTGACTTCAAGAGAGCAGTGTTTCAGACCACTCCTAAATGCACTTGGTGTCATTATACCCTACTTGGTCAGCATACATCAGGAGCAACAGTGTGGGTTAGAAAAAATATTTGTAAATTGCATTTGCAGTGATGCCCAAGGAAATGCTACACATGAGAGGGAGGGACAACTGCTATATGGAGCCCAACTGCTGCTATTAACTCAGGGGCACATGCTCACACCAGAGATTATGGAGGACTGGAGAAGGGGGTACACTGAAAGACTAGAGTAGTAAGAGTGTAGATTGACAATTACTGGATTGAGTCTGCAGCTTCCAGTATAGAACAAAGTAGAGTCAGAGTGCTAGCCAAAAGAGCCTGATCAGATCACTTGTGTCCTCTTATAAAAGAGACTACTACTACTTGCAGCCTGGGGTAATGATATTCAAAACACCTGCCTTAACCCCTCCCAGGGCCAAAAGTGAGGGGGACAACCAATGCTTTCACTAATCAGAGTTTAAGAACCTGGGACGTAATAATATAAGCAAGCACCCCAGAGTAAGGTATGGCTTACAATCAGAACAATTACTGACTAATGTCTTAATCTTGCCCATAGTTCTCGTCAATGTTGCTTCTAAAACTGCTTAACAATAGCCCAGAGTTTGAGGCTTGCAGATTATACAAGAAATTATAGCCTAGGAATTGGTTTATGGAAGGGATTGTTATGTGTTTCCTCCACAAAACTCAGGCACCTGAAGCACCGTAGGAAGTGTGAGCTCTCTGTCACTACAGGTGACCTTATCATGCACCGCTAATCTAATTCTTTCCTTTTATTACTAACTAGTTCACTGGTCAACTGAACAGACACAAAGTCTGAAAAACAAAAAACTAGAAATCCTCATCAAACAAACAAACAAACAACCCTAGAATTACACCTAGCTTGTAGGAGGGGTATAAAATGAATTTATTAAAATAAGAAAAGAAAACTATTACAAACTGTAAAGACCAAAAAACAAAGAGATGGGATAAAATATTATAAATGTGTTCATCAAAAAAATAATAACAATAATAAAATAAACCTAAGACAATTATCAATCTGAAGCTGTGACCCCAACATGGGCAGTGTTATTTGTTCATGAAATTTAGGCATTGCCATTAGCTGTGTCTGAAAAACACAGAGGTTAAGAATGCCCTAAACCTGGTAAGGTACTTCCTTCTTTTACTTTGTTGTAAATCTTGAGCAGCCCTGGTGATCATGCAAAACTACCACCCCAGGGCTATTGTTTCAAGGCCAGGATGGGGAACAGAAGGAGGGTGTGTGTGAGGGGAAATTGGAGCCTCTGGTTTTCAGAAGGGGAGGAAGAGCAAAATAAAAAAAGAAGATTAAAAAAGGAAAGGAGCAGAGACTGGGACATGACTTTTGGGAAGGAAAGACAAGAATGGTGGGCCGATAAAGAGGAGCCTGAGTTGTCAGGCTGGGCAGAAGCCTCCTGGAAGAGTGAGCTGGTGGTGAGGAGCCATGGTGGGAGAGTGGCCAACAGGAGTGTAGCTGATGTGGAATTGGATGCCAGAATGGCAGGCCAGAGGTGACCAGGAACTGCTGAGGACAGGCCTGGTGAATGTGGCCAGATGCTGCCAAAGGCAGGCCTGGAAAAGAAGAAAGTTCGAAGAAAAATCGAGAAGTAGAGTAACTCAGAATGCTAGAGAGAGAGGAAACAATGAGAAGATTGAAAAGAAAGACTGGATTTTGCAGAGTGCCTGCCTTAGGTTTGGAGGGGCAAAGGAGTACCATCTTGGACATGTCTTTGGGATCTTTGGGACTAAAAATGGTGATTGGGGTAAGATAACTGGCCACTTGTGGCATTAAGGACTTTTTGCTTGACTTTCTGTTTTCCTGGTTAATTTTCCTTGTTAATAAAGCCCTGTTGTTAAATTGCATTTGACTGGCAACTGCTATGAGCAGATGATAAGAACATGAAATAATCTGGGCAGCAGAAACTTCTTTTGACTTGTTGATTGGAGGTTTCTGCCTCATTTTGATCCAATTTCATAACCAATTTTAAAATGCAACAGAAGATCTCAACATTTCAACAGTAAGTAAATGCAAGCCATAGAATTAGTTAGCTGGAAGGCACAATGGCAGAGAACACATAAAAAGACAGACAATGCCAAAAAAAAAATTCAAAAATAGAAAGCTATATAAGAACCCTGTGGAATAAACTAAAATATATATGATTCCAAAGGGTACTTATATAGTTTTTTATTTATTTTTGGAATTTTTTATAATATCTATATTAATACCTATGTCAAAGGGGTCCCAGAAGGAGAAGAGACCAGTAATGACACAGATTTAATTAAAGAATAATGGCCAAGAATCACTTTAATCTGGGAAATGAACCAGACATTCTGACTCAAAAGGCCCAAGACTCCCAAACAAAATAATACAAAATGCCACACTCCAGGAGATATTATAATACAGCTATTGAAAGCCGTCAGCAAGGACAGAATATAAAAAAGATCAAAGGAAAGATTAGTAACCTATAAGAGAACACTAATTGTATTGTGTACTTTGCAGTAGAAATCTCACAAGCAAGGAGGAATGACAAGACATATATACAATACTTAGATTTTCAACACAGAGTATTTTACCCTTCAAGACTGTCATTAAAGACAAAGGAAAGGTAAGGAACTTCACTGATGATTAAATTTGAAAGAATATATCAACAACAAGTTAGATATGAAACAGTTCAAAAGGGACTATAATTAAACAATAAAAAATATAGAGGTAACATGCCTAAATTACACAGTGTGAGAAAGAGGAGAGTATAAATGTGGTCTATTAAAATGCGTTTATGATCAAATAGTCCAATGGGTCTCAAAAATAATACCATAAACTAACTTCAGCAGGACCTTTAAACAAAAATCAACAGATATAATACATAAGACAATGAAAATAGATTCTAAACAAAACATAAAATGAGGCTGTCAAACATCAAAAAGACCAAAAAACAAAGAAACTTAAAATTGGTGTTTAGCACTTAAGTCTCAATATTACCATAAATGTAAGTGGCTTTAATTCACCAGTTTAGAAGTATAAAGTGATTTAGTGAATTTCAAAAGGCAAGCACAGACTTAGAGTTAAAAACTCAAAAGTAATCAATAACAAATGGTAATCAAAAAAGGTCAGGGAAAGATTTATTTAAATCATATAAAATAGACTTCCAGTTAAAAAGGCACTAACAGAGATTGATATATTTAAGGGTCTATTGCAACAAGAAGAAATAACAGTCATAAACAGGCACTGGATATTAGAACATCAAAATATGAGATAATACTAATATAGCTAAATTAACATACTGAAAACAGCACAATATTAATTTATCAAAAGATTTAATAGTGTCCAACTATGGATAGAGCAACAAGAAAGGAAACAACAGCCATACACAAGGAGCTAGACCAACTCCACTTAACAGACACCATCCAAACCACTGCATGGACATATTTTCAAGAGCACATGAAACATTTTAGGAATAGACCATATGTTGGACACAAGTCAATGTTCAATACAGCTATGGAGACTGAAATCATACCAAGTAATTTTTTATAATAATGCCATATAACATAATTAAAGAGAAATCCCCACAGACAGCATAGAAGTGCAAAGCACCATTAGAATTACTATGAAAAAATATACCAATAAATTCAATAACTTTGAATAAATGGACAAATGTCTTGAATGATATAGTTTACCGGGGTAAGTCAGAATAAACAGCATTGAATAAACCAATCACAATCTTGGGAATTAAAACATCAGTCAAAAAACTTCTCCACCCAAAAATAGAGCCCAGGACCAGATGATTTTACAAACAAATTTCATCAAACTTTTAAAGAAGAATTTATGCCCATATTGCTCAAATGATTTTTAAAAATCCAAGATAAGGAAATACTCCCTAGTAGATTTTATTATGCAAATAATTTGATAAAGATAAAACCAGATAAAGATTGACACATGGTAACTAAAGGTCACTATCTCTGATGAATACTGATACAAAATCTTCAACAAAATACCAGCAAATTGATTCAACATTACAAGGATTACTTGTCATAATCAAGTGACATTTATCACAGGGAAGCAAGGATAGTTTGATATATAAATCAAAGTAATGCATTATATCAACAAAGAGAAGATTTTTGAAAATTATGCAATGCCAGTGAACAGAGAAAGCATTTGATAATATTCAGCAATCATATATAACTAAAAAAAAAAAAAAAACTGTCCAAGAATAGGCGGAAACTTACTCAATATAATCAAGGCCATATATCACAAAACTGTTTTCAATATAATACATAATGGTGATAAACTGTTAACTTTCCAAGGATACCCACAATTTAGTATTAGAACAATCAAACAACAGGAAATAAAACAATCCAGGCTGAAAACTATATTTATTTATAGATGATATGATACTATATACAGCAAAAATTAAAGATTACCAAAAAATAGAAACAATTGAATATATCAAAGTGTCACTACTGCATTTTCATTTACAATGAATGAGAAGAAAAGGAAACTAAGAAAATTCCATTCACAATCACTACAAGAAGAAATAAGTACCTAGAATTTACTTAACCAAGGAGCTGAAGGACTTATACAAAGAACACTACAAGACTTAAAGGTCTTAGCTCATGACTTAAAGAAATGGAAAGCCATCCCATGCTCATGGATGAAGAGAATCAATACAACCAAAATGATTATTATACCTAAAGTGCCATATAAATTTAATGTAAGCCCCATCACAATACCAACATTATTCTCCAAAGAAATTAAACAAAAAAATATTTATATAGAACCATAAAAAGTAATAAAGAGAAAAAGAAATCCTGAGAAAAATGAAGAGAAAGAGAAGCATCATGCTACCAGACTTTAAACTATACTGAAAAAACAACAATAATTAAAGCAAAATATTTTTGGTTTAAAAACAGACACATGGAAGAGAAGCACAGAAATAAATCCATATACATAGATCAGTACTTAATTCATGATAAATGAAGTTGGATCACACCTTAACTCCAAGCACAAAAATTAATTCGAAGTGGATTAAAAACTTAGATATAAGATCTGGAGCAATAAAATATATAGGAAAAAACATTGACAATATATTCATGACATCAATTCCAGTCTTGGACATCTATCTGAAGAACCATAAAACATCAATTTTTAAAGGATGTATATTTGCAATATTTATTTCAGTATTGTTGATAATAACCTGGATATGGAAACTACCTAAATACTACTGAAAAAAGATTGAATCAAAAAGATATGATAAATCTACACAATGAAATACTACTCAGTCATAAGGAATAACATAGTATTTCCATTTACAACAAAATAGAAGGAGTTTGAGGGAATTATCTGTAGTTAAGCAAATCAGAGTGGACAAATATTGACCATTTACAAGGTGAATGATTTGACAAAGCAAAATACTTAAGAAAAAAAAA